>OZ022239.1:6657464-6739964 GCA_963978895.1 Erpobdella octoculata
GTTTTGAAATTGTTTTTCTTCTTCTTCTCAGTTTCGCGAGTTCGAGATTATTTCGCATCGGTTTTTGCTGCTGAAAGAAACATTTGAATTTTAAGTTCGATGTTGCCGAATTATGTTGTTATAAACGAAATCTATTTTTGTGATAGGTATATAATATAATACTTTGATAATAATAATGATAATGATAATGATAATGGTAATGGTAATGATAATGATAATGATAAAAAATAATGATTATGATAATGATAATGATAAAAAAAAATAATAATAATAATAATTGCGAGCTGTAATAATGGCAGATATAATATAATTGATTTTTTCTCTCAAATAGTTTATAGTCTTCAACACCAGGTGTTTTAAGACAAAAGTAGCAGTAAGTATGAAACTCCAATGTATATATAGCAGTATGAAATTCTAATGTATATGTATATATATATTATATATACGTATGTATGTATTTATTTATATATTACCTGTCGCAGATCATAACTCAATCTGATTGTCTCCTTCTATCCTCCTTCATCCTTGCCTGGGACTGGCTAATATAATTAATGGGAAAATTAGTTTTAATAGTAATTATGAGTACAAAATATTGCACTATATTCATGACAAAATAAATAGCAATAAAAGAAAAAGAAAAAAAACCTAAAAAAAATACTAAAAATAACAGCAATACATAGAATACTACTGCTACTACTAATAATAATAATAACTATAGAAAATATTAACAACAACAACATTAGGGATAACAGCAAAGACAACAATAATAATAATAATGTTAATGAACCATAATACTACTACTATTATTATTATTATTATTAATAGTATTAGTTATGACAATGATAAAATTAAATAATAATGACATACTTTCAATCAATCAATATAACATAAATATTATTGACCCACAGCTTGCGTTAAAGAGAAATTCAGTGATCCTGTCAGGTCAATCATCCTGAGTTATCCGCAGTACTGCAGGTTCAGGGCTGCCAAAAAGAGACTCGAACACGTCGACGAGCAGCACCACACCGAATTACTTCTGTACTTGCTCGGCAAGAATTTGGCTCAAAACTTGCCGACCGGAGCGAAAGAGGGGCACGTTTTCTTCTGCCGAGATACTACGACTCTACACGAACTTAAGCACATTAAAGACCAACTCAGCTACTTAGGTTAGTTTCAAAAATTATTTTGTTGCTCATTAAGTTTTTTTTAAATTTTATATTGTTATTTTTTAAATTTTAATTTTTTTTGTTATGTAAATTTATATTTATCTCCATTGAGGGAGTGAGATTTTTTTTTATAAACTTAGTTCACTTTGCAATGCAATGGACTATACTTAACTTAAGTTTAGTAAGTTCATAATTTAAGATCATACGAATTAAGAGTACAAGATGGCTTGGTTGTTTGGGTATGTTATGATAAAAAATGAAAAAGAATTATTTTTTTCCCAAATTTCTTGGTACAATTAGTTTGCTTTGTAATAATTGGAAAAAAACAATTTTTTCAAAAGATTTTATTTTATTTAATCAAAAAAAAACATGCTGTGTCTAAACTGATTTTAAAGAGCAACGTGTGCGTTATGTTATAGATTTGGATCTAATAAGTGAATTTGACATTTAGGAGCATCATTTAGGAAATTCCTTGGAGGGGGCAAACTTTTTCAAAATTTCTTCTACAACAATAATAACATTTTATAAAAATCTGTACACTTTTGCCTCCAAAAAATACCCGATGACTGGGGGGGGGAAGGGGGTAGTTCGAGGTACATTTTTCAAAAATTTTCTAAAACTTTTTCCTTATTTATTTTTTTTTATAAACAAGTGAACAATTTAAAAACAAAGTTTTTGGACCAAATGCTTTTATGTCATTAAAACTCGTATTTTAAAATCAATTTTGTTACATTTTTATTTTTTTGAAAAAAACTATTTCTTCTTTTTTGTTGCAAAACTAATTATTGAATATTGCATTGTCATCAAGCAAGAGCATGTATACACAATTGTAAGAAAATCTATCATCAAGAAATGACTCAAAAATTGATTGAAAAAAATAGTAACAGAGATTAGAAGTTAATACCATTTATACCATTTTTTTCCAAAATCCTTGGGGGGGGGGGGCAACCGTTCAATGTACCCCGGGAATGATTCCCATGACGACATTCCATTACGCTGTCGATAAATTGAAATTTGTCCACCGCTTTTTATCTGACCACGGCTGAGTTTAAAACCTTAAAAAGCGAAAATGACTTATTTGAAAAATTGGTTTTGAATTGTACGATATTTGTTGTTGAGAATGGAAAAAAAAGGCAAAGAAAAATTTCAACTTTGTTGTTGACATTTGACGAGGTTGACTGAATATGAAAAGTGTCATTCACGAAATATAATAGCGGTGATGATGATGATTTTATTACCGAGTCATCGTTGGCCGTCATCGTAAGTTTGTACAAATGTCGTGTGGAAAATAACAACATTCTCCAATTGGAAGCTCATTGGGAAAAAGATGTGAAATAATTTTGCAGATAAAACGGGGGCCTTTGTCAGAACTGCGGTGCTCATAGTCACGGGGGAAGGGCGTTATCAGGTTTTGTCCGAATTCGAGGGAATAGTCATATCTCATTTTCGAAAACTATTTATAAAATGTAGTCCGTCAAAAATGGCGGGGGGAGGTAGACATACCCCGTGTTCATAGAAATTCTAAAAGGTACAAAAGTAATTGTGTCAAACTTTCACACAAAAATATAAAATTAAAACAAAAATTAATTTTAAAGTTTTATTTTAAAGAGATTTGAACCCTCTTCCTGCCCCATTTATGCTCGTAGCAACTGACGACAATTATATTCGAAATGTCGAGCATGACGTAAGGAAGTGTCGAAATGAACGTGAAGCTCGTCAAGTCGTCGAGATAATTCAATTTTCGACTCAGGGCGGCACGGATTTCAAATAACGATCGCGATTAAAATATTTTTTTCCAGCTCCCAGATTGAAAGGAAGAAAGAGAAAGAAAAAGAACTCCATCAAGTCCCTCGACTCCGACGATTCAAACGAATCAGAAGTCTTCGCCGATCAAATCGTACTCAGGAAAAATCACCGACCGCACATCCCTCCTGATTTTGTTGTGCCTGTAAGAACCAGAGTTTCCACTTTGTTGAAAATATTTCGGTCAACGTTTTATTAAGTTTTATTTATTTCTCAATTTGAATACATTTTGCAGCAGACCGGCAAAAGGAAAAAGATTATTACCGGTCAGGGAAGCGATCTGACCACTGACAAAGAATCCTTCTTGAAGCAGCTTCACCAATTCATGGCAGACAATCACTCTCCAATTTTTAGAAGTCCCACACTGGGCTTCAAAGAAGGTTGCTTCAACTGACGTTTTTTCTTTTAATATTTTTAGTTTTTTTTAAACTTTTAGAAATAAATGAAATTCATGAAAATTGATTATTTGAACTTATTTTTAAAATGAGCTTCTGTTGTTATCCTGTGCAGTCGATTTGTATCAGTTCTTCGTCAGTACGAAAAAAAGAGGTGGTTATGAAGAGGTAATTGTTATTAATTACTCTCTCGAGTTGTCTGTTTCTTCAATAATTATTTTTTTTTGTTTCTCTACATTTTTAGAGCTTTCGAGTTTTACTTGAAAATTAGATTAAAGTTATCTCAGTTTTTGATTTCATGCCTCTTTTAGATTTATTTGCGATATTTTATGTTTCAAGACTCGTAATAAAGCTATAAATGTTTAATGATTCTAAATTATTGCAAAATTACATCAAAACTTGTAATGCACATGAAATATTGAATTTTCATTAAATATAGTTGCAAATAATTTAAAAATTAAAGTCACACTAAAATAAAAATAAGTTTTGAACAACGAAAAGCATCTTTTTAAATGACAGTTGTGAATAAAAATGTTTTCACCTTTTGGAGGTTGTAGGTTCTCAATATTACTGCGATTTCATTCCTTATTTCAATATTTCTGAGACTTCATTTCTTATTTAGGTTAGTTTTTGTCAATGTTTTTCAGTGAGCTGGATGTAGAAAGTCAAGAGATGCGTAGTTAGTTGCATTGAGTGTCGTAGTTGGAGTTGGGATAAACCTGTTATTTTTGTGTTATTATAGAACCTCGTTTCATTACTTTTTATTGAACTTGGTTCGATCAATTTTTTTTTGTTTTTTAGGCAAATAAGTCTAATCTTTGAAGAAATCAGAATTTATTGTTTGAACAACAGTTTTGAAATCTTCAAATTTTTTTAGATCCTTCTTAACTAGATGATGATAATAAGGAAGATGCATTATTATTTATTTTAATTCCTTGAAAGTGCTGTTATAGAATGTCTTGAATTGATATGATGCATAATTTTTTTATCTTGAAAGTGTCATGATAGAATGTCTTGAATTGATTTGATGCACTATTTCTTATCTTGAAAGTGTTATGATAGAATGTCTTGAATTGATACGATGCATAATTTTTTTATCTTGAAAGTGTCATGATATTAATCTTTGAAGAAATCAGAATTTATTGTTTGAACAACAGTTTTGAAATCTTCAAAATTTTTTAGATCCTTCTTAACTAGATGATGATAATAAGGAAGATGCATTATTATTTATTTTAATTCCTTGAAATTGCTGTTATAGAATGTCTTGAATTGATTCGATGCATAATTTTTAATCTTGAAAGTGATGTGATCGAATGTTTTGAATTGATTTAATTGCTTCAAACCAGAATGGGACGAAGGTTTCTAATTTTTAGACGTCAAATATCTCTGAGCTCCCCCGATAGGCTGGTTAATTTGAATTATTCTCTTTGATTAGCTAATATTTACTACTGCTCCACTTAAGAGCTTATGAAAAAGATTTGTTTTTGTTATATTGAGAAATTCAATCTACTCATGTTTCAAATTACATCACACATCTCATCCCTTTGTGGTGACGGACAGACCCACCAAGGTGGAAAATGAGTGTCACTTGAGGCATGTCAGTGGATGTACCTGATTCTAATTAAATAAGATTACTAACTTAATAAGATTAATTGTCCAAGCAACATTAGGAAGAAAAATACTAATATTTATAACTGCCTTGATGATTTGCCTGCTTATTTGTCTTAATTTGTGTTTTTAAGAGTTTGCCTTTGTTCGGTTATCTTTGATCTATAAAATAGATGGCGTTTTGAGTTTTTTTTATAAAGATATTTCTAAAATTTGTCAACACAGGTTACTAAGAGGAAATTATGGAAAGAAATATACGACGAGCTTGGTGGAAGCTCGTGCAACACAAGTGCTGCTACGGGAACGAGAAAAAACTACGAAAAGTAAACTTTTAAAATTTTATTCAAATTAAAAAATAAAGTTTCCTAAATCTTTTTTTTTTAATTATTCAAATTTTGTACTAACAGGTTTCTCCAACCTTTTGAAAAGTTCTTGAACGGTACAAACCACACTGTTTCAAAGAGGCGCTACAATAAAAGTAAAAGCAGCAAATTTTCAGAAAAAGTATCAAATAATTGTTCTACTACCACAATAATTAAAGTGAGTATAAAGGTTATGTGCAAGAAATCATTTCTTATAAGGATATAAAAAAATATTATGCAGCAAAAAAAGCCAAAGTGTTTTCTCTTTTAAGTATGGTAATACAATACAACTGTCATTTAGGGTCACACTTAATCTAAACTAGAGCCTTGTAACATAATTATATTAATAATAATTTAATGTTGATTGTAGTAGTGATAATAATATTGGTGTTATTTTGTAGACTCCTCCCAAACCAATATCGAAATTAAATTTCTCCAAAGAGCCGTTCATTGTTATCAAACCAGTAACGAATGTGCAGAATTCAAAAGATGAAAAAGATTCTGACGATCTTGAAATCACAAAGTTCGAAACCACTCCGAAGACCGATGCGAGCGTATCGCTCCTTCCGTCTGTACCCAGAAACCATTCTTCAACAACAACGCCGGCAAGCGCCAACCAAACAGTCGACACCACCTCTACTATTTCGTCTCTCCTCGCTACGACCAAAGTTCAAACATCACAGCTGGCTCTGTCATGCACCCCTTCAAAAGTCACAATCAGCAGTTCAACATTTTCATCTCCATCTACTAACTTGTTCACAATCTCTCAGAAGCTCATGGCCGGCGGACAAACAGTATTGAAAGAAAGTGACATTAGAACTACAACATCTAATCAAACCCTTGCTTCAAGCAAAACTATATCAGAGTCTCTCGACGATACCTTACAATGGAACAGTTTTTTCACTGCCGCATCTTATCCTGTTTTTCCTTTACCTTTGTTATCTTCAGTATTATCGAATGCCTCTTCAAGTCTTTCTGTTAGTCATGCAATATCTAAGCCAATCTCTTGTGCTGAACATTTTCCAGTAAAACTTGATCGAGACGAAAAATACTTTGGCGCTCCGTTTGCGGAGGATCTGTGCATCAAAATGAACAAGCCGGAGTCCCCTGTAGGAGATTTCAAATTCACGAAGCAGACCGAGTTGATTACAGAAATCACAGACAAGCCGTTAGACTTTTCTATGAAAACTCTTAAAAAATTAGAACAAATATTAATCGAAACGAAATCGGAAGCCGGACAGCCGCTGGATCTTTCCATGAAGAAGACTTGCTCAGAAAATGAATTAGAAACTAAGAATGCTCAATTTCAATTTGCTGATGTACAGACTCCATTGGATTTATCAAAATCATCTGTTAGTTCAAAGGTATGTTTCAGAAGGAATTTAAAATATAAATGTTTGAAATGTTATGTTACTAAAAAGATATGAAAAAAGTTATGTTTGAGAATGAATTTAAAATATAAATGTTTAAGATGTTATGTTACTAAAAAGATTAATTATTATTTTTTCTTCTTCTGCTTAGGATGACAAACAATGTACCTCACTTCCAATAAATCTGGCACAGCTGTTACCATTAGCCTTTGCCATGCCTTTGAGTTCTCACCTTCAAGTCTTACCCCATCCGGTACTGTCTCCAATTCAGCAAAATATAAATATGATCTACAATCCCGGGTCCGTCAACTTTCCCATACTCTCATTTACTCCTACCTCCACATGCGCATCTGTTAATCCATAAGATAACGTGTATTTTTTTCTTTGTATAGTATTTATATAATTGAAAGAATGTAATTTATATAATAATAATATGTTATGTCATTAATTTTTTTTACGTTTTGTTGGAGCATTCTTGAAAATCCTTATTTAAAAAAATTGTTTTTTTTTTACCTAATTCGTTAATTCTGTTGTTAAGATATTGGCTTTCCTTCTACCAACATCAACACGTTTTGTGAAATGTTTACTTTTCTGCAATTTCGTATTATTTCGCAAGCATTGTTGATCTAGTTCACCTGCCCTACTAGAGATTTGACTATTTCATGTGCCTAACCAGGTCGTGGCAGTTGATTGGCGGGATTAAATTGCATGTATGCATTAAAGTTTTGAGCTACTTATTTAACTGTCAGACCGCTTAGAGTTCCAACGATCTTTAATTTTTTGTATAAAGTTGAAATTATTCACGTTTCTATGAAGTATAAGTCGTGGACAGGGCCGTATTTGGATGAAGTATTGCCGGTCCAAACCCTCCAAAAAACGAATTAATATATTTCAATGATGAAAATGGTTAAACTAAAAAAAAAAAATTAGACCTTCAAAAGATTTCGGTCGTTTCAGATAAGTTTTCTAAAAGTGTTTGGCTCTGTATTACAATACTTGTACATGTTATTGTTACATTCGAAGTTTTTTATTTACATTAAGTTTCACGAAAGTGTTTTCCATTATTCGCGTCATCGTTCTCTAGATGGCAGCCCCTCCTAGAGACTTAATATAAAGCGGCTCAAAGGTGATCTGTTACGTAGTAATGGAGCAGGTGCGCCTTTAAGGAGTTTAAGTTTAGGTCAGCTGGTGGTTACCTGAGAAGGTTATCAGTAATCAGTACCAGAAATATGGAATGCTTAAAAACACTTTCAAAATGTATACATATTACTGGGTTGAGATAGATACGATTAAAGTGAAAATGAAATGGTCTTCGCACCGATCGAGAGATCTTAAGGAAGATTCAACGGGTGCAGGCCATGAATCGAGTTTCATTTATAACCAAAAGATTTTTTAGGATGAGTTTTTGACTACAGTTACAATTTCAGAAGTACTGTGCATTTTTGATCATGAAATTATTAATTATCGAACAGTTACTTTTCTTTTAGACTTGAATTATTCACAGATGTTAGTTGAAAGATATGAAGTGTTTCATTTTAGCGCGAAAACCTAGCCTAGCGTCCTTGAGCTTTGTAACAGGCGATGGAGAAATCTTGTCCTTGCTAAGTAATGAAAGGTGCAATACTGGCGGATATGGGAAAAGGGGCCAAGGATACCACGCCCCCAAGATTGCACAAGTCACCTTTTTGATCTGACATCCCCGTAATATATGTACACCACGCGACTGATAACGGCCATGGCAGAGAACGTGCTAACTCAATATGTGAGTAAAGTTGCGGTGCAGTTGAACATCACTTAGAACATATAATACGGATCTGGTCTGAAATTTTGGCCTATGAAACGGGCCGGGGCGCAAAAAATCGGCCCTTGCAGTTGCAGTACTCTAGTGGGTGACCCCAGAAGTATTTTTTATATAATGGTTTATAGTCCTTTACACCAAGTGTTTTAAGACTGAAATGGCAGTATGTAGGAAGCACCTAAGTACTTCCTGTCGTAGATCATATTTGATCTTTTTAACTGTGCTTGTTCCTTTATCCAGGTTGGGTCCAGCTCACAAAAGCAAAGCAGAGTTTTCTCCAAAAGTATTAGGTAGTGGGGTACCTTTACTTATAAGTAACATGACTATTGCCAGGCTGGGGTACCGCATTTTTTCCGAAAATAGTCGATGACCGAGAAGTGGGAGGGTAATCGCATCTTATTTCCAGAAAATAGTTCTAATAATAATAATAATAATAATAATAATAATAATAATAATAATAATAATAATAATAATAATAATAATAATAATAATAATAATAATAATAATAATAATAATAATAATAATAATAATAATAATAATAATACTACTAGACTTTTTTTGGAATTAGTGACAAAAATGGTTGAAATGCAGGCTTAAAATTGCGGAGAACCTAAAAATCATTATGTCTGGACTTTTTAAAGGGCAAAAATTTAGATAGTAACCGCTGTCTCAAAAACAATTTATGAAATATGATTACGGCAAGCAACATTTTTACTGTGGATCATTTCTTGGACTGCTATTGACGGAAGTGGCAAAAGCATTTAAAATGGTCAAAGCTGTTGTTGAATCCTACAGTTTTTCTCGCTGCAGTTTTTCCAGTTTCAGACTTGAGCTTCTGTATGTAGAGAAGCTGGTCAACTTCTAGTCTAAACACAAGGACTAGAAAGCAGTTAATTTTTTTTTTATAATTAATGTATCTTTCAATAAATTCTCATTATAGCAGGGCCGTGACTACTAAGGAGCACTCGGGGAATTGCCCCGGTAACATTTTATTATGTTGGAAATTTGGCAGAAGCTCATTCTTTCAGAAATTCAGGCATGCTTTTGTTCAGGCCCGTTTTCAATTAATTACAATCCATAACCGAGGTGCATTTTGAGTCTATTGTTTTTTGATTAAGTTGGTTCGATTGTTTAAAGGGTTTAGTAGCGTTGTAATATGTAGTGTTGAGTAAACCACGCCAACTTTCCAAGTCTCAAAGCAGACGACGTAGCCATTTTGGATTTACACGATCATATCTCATTTTCGTCTCAAACTTGTCAGCTGTGCTTACCAAAAGTTGATATTGATTTCTTTACAGTTTTTGAGCAATCAGCAATCACAATTCTTGATTTCTACAACAACCGAACAAACCATTGATGAAACGGTTTTCCAAGAAATTTTAAAAAGAGCAACTGCATAAGTACCCTGTTAATTCTATTTAGCTGTTGATTTTAAATTCTGCTGTCAGGTTCTTCGCAAACTTAAACCTACATTTAAACCATTTTCTTCACTGATTCCAATAGTTTTATTGAATATTATATTGTTAAATTGTTTTATTGCAAATTGCTAACTGCTGGTGAAACGCACTCTGAGAATCTTAACAAAAAGTAAGGAGCAAAATAGTTTGTTTACAAAAATGGGCGTGAAAAGAAAATAGTCCAGCAATTTGTCTGGCAGTTAGGAAGAAGTTTTCATTTACATTTCGATGATTGCAACGATAATAACAAGTTTCATGATTAGCCTTTTTATTTATTGAAATTTGTTATTATAACTAACAATATTTGAATTTTATTGAAATACTAAAAGTGTTCTGAACGATGTTAATTTATTCATTTTTCTTCGGAAGTCCATTTTGGATTTCTTATTTTTCTACTTTCATTTCTCAACTGCAATTTAAAAAAAATACATCACAATAGTCTTATAAAAAAATTAAAAAAAATTAAACTTACGATTTTCCAGACACTTTTCGTCGTAAAGGTAAGCGTAGACACCTTTTCCAGGCTTGAAATCAAGTTTGGAAAGCTTGTTATCAGTGACAACCATAAAACAAGGTGGACTGGCGTTTGTATCAAAGTTTACGGCCTTACAGTTGGAGGTCGAATAGCAGTTGTATAAACATTGATTGAGGTCATCAACCGGAACCTGGGTCATTTCTTCCTTAGCATAACGAGTATTGTTTCTGTACATCCAGCATGTTAGAAAGTTTGTATCTTTATAAAAAAAAGATTTAATAAAAAATCTCTTTGTGGAAAAAACAAGTATTAAAATTTTTTAAATTGTGAATGATAATTATGGTTATAACAATACAAACATATAAGGTTCTTAATTTAGCAAACATTTGTGTAGCGAAAGTCAAAATGATTTGCGTACTTTGTGCAATGGCTTCACTTTTTATTTTATTGAGGCAGCTCCTATCCAGCATAAAGTCAGTGTTGGTCTGGCTAATAACAAGATTATTCCAATTTACTTGAAGTGCAGTGTTTTTTTTAATCCAGCATGGAGGATTCTTCGGCAAATCATAGTCAACCACATTGCATTCAGGAGTGTTCTTACAAAATTCGAGACAGGAGGATAAAGTATTGTATGGTACTTGGACAAGACCCACAAATGCATAATGGTACGACACGGTCCAACAGCGTAAGTCATCTGCATTAACAAAAAAGCTAATAATAAAATTTTCCAAACATTTAAAAGATGTTATGGGTTGCTGTTTTTGATTTTTAGAAAATTCCTAAATTGTATTAAAACAGAATTCAAATGTTGCTCGTACCTGCCGTTGATGCAAGTTTATAACAATCCCTGTTCAGTACAAAATCCGTCACTGTTGCGCTGGGAATGAACGCATCAAGTTTTATATCAAACTTGTTTGTCTGGATCCAGCATTCCGGTTTGGTTTTTGTGTCCCAGTCTACAATCCCGCAGTTTGGCTCTTTTTTGCATTGGTTGAGGCAGGACTGTAAGTTTGGTGCTGGTGTATTCTTTAGACCGGCATAACTCATTTGGATTCTGGGTGTCCAACAGGAGATGTCTGAAAATCAATTTAATTGACTGCAAATTACGTGTTCAATTGATCATGCGTTTGTCATGTTTTGTTTGTTACAGCCAAAATACATTTTCCACAGTTAATATATTTGTTTGATTGTTACAAATAATTTTTTGTAAATTCAGAAAGAAATAATTAAAAAAAATATAACTTTACCTTCCAAATTGAAAGTTTTTTTTATTAACCCATTGAAGCAGTCTCTATCGAGCATGTAATTGGTGTTTGTTTTGCTCACCACAAGACTGCTCCTTTTTGCCTGAAAAGCAGTTTTTTGAATCCAACAAGGAGGATTTTTGGGAGGATCAAAGTCGACCACTTGACATTCAGGTGTGTTCTTGCAAAAGTCTAAGCAGGAAGCTAGGGTTTTGTACGGTACTTGAACCAAACCCGGAAAAGCAAAGTTTTTAGACTCTGTCCAGCAACGCAGATCAGCTAAAAAAAAAAAACCATAATAAAAATTGCAAAGAACATAAAAAGTTAAATAAGAGCAAACATATAGTTAACAGTTTTTTAATGTCTAACCGGAATCCTCTGTAATGACCGTGGTTAAAAAACATGTTGCTAAAAAAAGCAGTGCAATCATTTTTGAAGAAACCCTTCAATCGCAAAACTGACACGTTATTTTAAACTGCTCTATTGCTAACAAAATAAACAGAATGAGAGACAAATAATCGAGTCGGAAACTTTCTTTTAAAGAAATTTTGAAGGTGAACAGCGCGTTATTCACCTTTTTCGGTGGCTGGCAAACATGTTTTCACGTCAAACTTGCAATTTACGACCAACCTCTTTGCTACCCTCGCTAACCTCCCTACCTTCGCTAACCTCCCTACCCTCGCTAGCCTCCCTACCCTCGCTAACCTCCCTAACCTCCCTACCCTCGCTAACCTCGCTAACCTCGCTAACCTCCCTACTCTCCATAGTCACCTGTCACATGACACGCAACAAACATTAACAAGAACACATTTGAAAAATAACTTCAAAATTATATTTCAGCATTGAAATTATTTTTTAGCTTAAAATTATAATTCAGGTCAGAAATTGTTTTTAACTTTCAATTAATTTACAACTTTGCAGTCATATTTCAAATTTTGTATCTAAATTAAGTCAATTCTGAAGTTTGAACTGTTTATAAAAACATTTGATTACCGATTGCTTTCCTTAATTTTAAATTTAGCCTTGTTTTTCAATTTTTTTTCTCAAGATTTGACCAGTTGTGTGTTGCAGGATTTTTTATTCAATATTTAAATGATGTTATTGACTTTAAATTGTCCGGATGTCCATGCATGTACGCGGATATTCCAAACCAGCTTTTGTTTTTAAATTGTGCAAAACCGCTCATAATATAGAACGTCTTAGTAATTTAAAATAAAACTTGCTGCAATATTATTCTTTTCTTTTAAAAGTGGCCTCAGCGTTAGCTAACCACAGGCATCATTAGTTTCTTTACCATTGAGAGAATGGCCGAATATTTTTACAATACGATTTTTATTTTAAATTTTATAAAACCAGAAAGAACTAGCGAGTAGTGTGAAGTTTGTAAATAGATTGCAAGTAATTTTTGGCAAACATTCGTTATTGTTATAAAAATTTAAACTTAGCATCTACCAAATTTTTCATTTTTTAAATCCTTGTTTAAACAATTTTGCTATGCTCTCTTAATAGCCATTTGTATCTATTGAAATTGCGCGCACTGTTAATAGATAAAAACTATCCGTTGTATGGGCGGTCAAGTACATGGTATTCCCCTGAAAACCACCCCCCGGACGACATCCTCCCAGACAATATTTCTCTAAACAATATCCACTAGACAAAAACACCTGTAGGTGTTGCCCATGGTGGAAAACGTGGTTTTTTTCTATTTAAAAACGATCTGAAACTCACCTACAGCAAAACAAACTTTAAAAAATTTCCGGGGGTAATACCCTAGGATCACCCATGAAAGGAGAGGGTAGAAAATCAGAAAAAGGTCCCCACAATATTTAACGTAAATCGCCGCTTACAAATTAAAGGTTATGACGGCCTAGTAATTTTGAGGTTGTCGTTTTTTTGGAGTTCTAGTTGAATCGGCGCAGGAGGATGTTTTGATTCATATTCAATGTAAATATAATGTGAGAATGTGAGAGAGTAAGAGTTCTTTTTCAGAATTATAACTATCTCACAACTTAAAATTATAACTATCTCACAACTTAAAATTATAACTATCTCACAACTTAAAATTATAACTATCTCACAACTTAAAATTATAACTATCTCACAACTTAAAATTATAACTATCTCACAACTTAAAATTATAACTAACTCACAACTTAAAATTATAACTATCTCACAAGCTAAAATAGTCTTACAGTAAACAAGAGCAGTTATAAATTTGCTGAGTCTTATAGCTGAATTATCTGTAAAAATAATGAATATACTGAATTATGACTCATGCATTGATCGTTACTACCATTAAAAATTTCATTGATACGCTCCACCGTCCTTTGAATGTTTTCATTAAATTGTTACAGATGACTGCATCTGCTACAAAGAGTCACCAGCAGCGACTTATTAACTGTTTATTTATAATCAATGTACGGTGACGCTTTAACGATGGTAAAATTTCATTGGTAATTGCTACTGCAACCAGTATGACAAATGTTTGTTTGCAGCGTCATCTTCGCTAGACTATTTTACTATTTTATTCTACGTCCCCGATACTGTGAACACAGCTGTGTGGTTAGATACAATTTTTAAATAAAAAATAAATATTAATAAATGAAACATTGAAATTAATTTGTTTTTTACAAACTTTTATTTAGGTTACAATCTCTGTTTGTTTGTGTGTGTGTGTGACCTTCTCTGTACGCAAACTTGCAAGTGAAATTTAACCAGCTTTTTGACTAGCTAGGAAGCTGAAACTTTTAGCATATCTTTATATTGGATGACAATACATAATTCTATTAAAAAAATAAAAAAAAAATGTAATTTGAACATCTTTCGTTTACATACACACATACATACAAACACACATCGAGTGTATTTAAAAATTAAGTTTGTGTTAAAAAACTCGTTTTTTCCTTTACTTGTTTAGGTTACAATTTCTGTTTGTGTGCGTGTGTGTGTGTGTGTGTGTGGCTTTCTCTGTACACAAATTTTGCTAGTAAAATTTAGCCAGCTTTTTGACTAGCTAGGAAACTGAAACTTTCAGCATAGCTTTATATTGGATGACAATACATGGTTCAATTAAAAAAAATTTTAATTTGAACAGCTTCCGTATTTCTAAATCGAGTGTATTTAAAACCAATCAAACAATCTATCTATCTACATACATAATTTCCTATGTCGTTATGTATGTATGTATGTATGTATGTATGTATGTATGTATGTATGTATGTATGTATGTATGTATGTATGTATGTATGTATGTATGTATGTATGTATGTATGTATGTATGTATGTATGTATGTATGTATGTATGTATGTATGTATGTATGTATGTATGTATGTTAGCAATTTCGCGTAACTCGGCGGCCACGGTGGTAAACCAAGGATATCTTGGTAAACAGTCAGCAGATCAGATTAGTGAGCGCAGGCGTGTAATAAAAGTTATTACGCAATTGTATAGTATCAGTCTTATAATACTAATATAAAACTAATATAAAAATATGTCAAAATGCTGAAAAATTCTGCGGTACCAGTATCACAAAATTTTCAACTTTTTTGAAGTTTTTAAATCTAGTTGAAAAGTGTTTTTATAGAAAGATTTGATGCATGGGAGCACAAAAAAACCATATTAAACCATAACAATCTAAAACAATTGTATGAAACATATATCAAGAAAGTTCAAAATTTAGAAAAATTCTGCCATATCACGAAATTTTCAACTTTTTTGAAGTTTTTAAATCTGGTTAAATTTGTTTTTAGAAGAACATTTGATGCATTGGAGCACAAAACACCTCAAACTAGATTATAACAATGCAAAAACAAACGTACAATACCAAAACTTTTTCTCGAAAAATAGCTGATGACCGGGGGTAGTCCGAAGAAGTTTTCTAAGATTTTTCTAAAAAAAATTGACATTTTTGCCTTCTTAAATAGCTGATGGCCGGGGATTTGTCGGAAGTACATATTCCAAAAATTTTCTAAAACTTCGTTTTTTATTTTATATCCAAAATTTTGTTTTCAAAAAATGGCCCTCTTGCCCTCAAAATGACACCCGTGAAAGACTCCCCCTCCAGAATTTCTGACCTTGTGAGAATGAAGCAAGCACAGCCTTCTTACTGACAATTTAGTAATTCTATTTTGGATTTGCAGCATTAAAATGTTAAATTAAAAATGATCAATCTCATTTGCTTATAAATTGTTAAAATATATTGCTGGGAAAAATATGTTTTATTTGCTTGATAATAAGTTTAATTATAGTTTTTATATACAATTTAAAATATATAATTTTTAATTGAGACCACCTAGAAATAATAGGCTAAATTCTGAAATCAAAACTATCTATTAAAAAACTAAAATGTATTGTAGGAGTATGACTGTTAAGTCTAAGTGCAATAGTAATTGTTGTAACAATGCAGTGATCCAGAGTGAAAGATGAGCAACCCGCATAATTTTACTGTTGGAGGTCGCCACAGCATGGCAAATTTTGTCAAGGGGTTGCGGCCCTAAAAAGATTGAGAACCGCTGAGGTAGAGCATCCGCATCCACATTGTCTAATTACAACATTTAATAATGGTAGATAACAAAAACTTTCTTTAATTAATATCTCAAACTACGTGCTTATTATAATCCTATAAAATCTAAAACCATTCTAAGGAGCCTTTATACGATTGGAAATATCTTAACAATATATACATAAATATTGTTATATAGCAAGTTTTTAAATGCATTTTTATTGTAATTATTACATAAACAGTATCTATGAATGAAAGTAGATGAGGATGATGATGTTGATGAGGATTAAAGTTAAGTTGTTGAATGAAAAACCAATCACGTGTCAAACCGCATTATCCATCCATCCGTGAAAAAAAATTGCTGGGTTCTAATAATAATAATAATAATAATAATAATAATAATAATAATAATAATAATAATAATAATAATAATAATAATAATAATAATAATAATAATAATAATAATAATAATAATAATAATAATAATAATAATAATAATAATAATAATAATAATAGTAATAATAATAATAATAATAATAATAATAATAATAATAATAATAATAATAATAATAATAATAATAATAATAATAATAATAATAATAATAATAATAATAATAATAATAATAATAATAATAATAATAATAATAATAATAATAATAATAATAATAATAATAATAATAATAATAATAATAATAATAATAATAATAATAATAATAATAATAATAATAATAATAATAATAATAATAATAATAATAATAATAATAATAATAATAATAATAATAATAATAATAATAATAATAATAATAATAATAATAATAATAATAATAATAATAATAATAATAATAATAATAATAATAATAATAATAATAATAATAATAATAATAATAATAATAATAATAATAATAATAATAATAATAATAATAATAATAATAATAATAATAATAATAATAATAATAATAATAATAATAATAATAATAATAATAATAATAATAATAATAATAATAATAATAATAATAATAATAATAATAATAATAATAATAATAATAATAATAATAATAATAATAATAATAATAATAATAATAATAATAATAATAATAATAATAATAATAATAATAATAATAATAATAATAATAATAATAATAATAATAATAATAATAATAATAATAATAATAATAATCGTACCATTAAAAAATAAATAACTTCTCGTAGACAAATAATTTAATCGGAAAAAGAAATGTGACAAAAAAATTTCAAAGACACGGAGCGATGTTGGCTCCTTCGGCAGCGTCACCAATCAAGTTAAACGAATAAGCTCCATCTCCGATAGTGAAATTTCCCAAGCATCCTGTGAATCCTTGCTTGTATTGCTGTAGTGTTCCGTGCGTTAGATCTTCCATGCCTCCTAAAAATAAAGAAAGTGAATCATCACCACAAGGACAGACGAACATATTTGAGTATTGTGACAAACACGCAAATGCAGTAAATAGAAATAGAAACCAACGAAGGCACTATTTCTTTGAGAAGATGAAGTTTCAATGGTCACATGACGATGAAAAAAGAGTTGAGATGAATTGGAAAATAAGCACACACGATGTAAATTACATCTTAAAAAATCATATGATATAAAAACAATTTATACCAATAAATATTGAGCCTGGAGTGGTTAGTTGTGTCATAGCACCAGGAGATGACCCCCATGTGATATTATCGCCATCCACTTTCAACTCACCTCGTTTTCCACGTCTGTTCAAAATAGGATAAATGTAAGTAAAGACTGAACAAAACATTTTCATTCAATCAACCTCCTAATTGGATTGTATGGTGAAAAAATATTATTTCTTACAAAGTACCTGCGGACCGCCACAAAATGCCAACGGTTGTCATCGACTCGGGTGTGATTGCAGACTATATTGGCATCTCCGCTGCCCAGGTTGTAACTCAAATGAAGGAAGCCGTTTTTCAATCCCAAGCACAAATAATCTCCTAGTGGTCCGTTTTCTTCCTCGCTTACCCAGAATAGCAATCCTTCTGAACTAGTCGACTTCATCGCAAACTGGAGCTTGAATTCGCCCCCTCCAGCTCTGCAGTCCAATATAATTTGAATCGTTTAGAAGATACAACAGATAATTTATACTAACGCAACGCTGGTTTTAAACCCAAACGCAGTCTGTTCTCAATTTGGTAAGTTACGCCAGAACTTAACGATGAAAACGTTCATAAGAGCGCTGATTATACAGTACAACGGTAAAGCTTTCACATGGAGACCAAAAGGTCAGCAGTTTAAATCTCGACGGTATGGGAAGCTGCCTTAAAGTTCTATCTTGCTTGGTTGTTAGTATACAAGGCTAAATGAGAAGCCCACAAAGTGGAGCAGAAATCCGCTCCAAAAAGTCCAGCGTCACTATATTTCCAGGTTCTATATTTCCAGGTTCGTTATTCGGGGAACTTTAAAAATATTCAAAGCTAAATACCAACCTTTGGACTATTGAAGGGTTTGAATACAGTAAAAAGCTGTTCTGCTTGAACGAAGGAACAAACTCTGAATGTGTTTTGAGTTCTACAAAATTTGCGTAAAACAATAAATAATAATTTTGTACCAACCATTTTTTAATAGTCACATTTTCAATATCACTACATACAGCGCTTGATTTCAACTGACCGCTACTACACTTGTCTCCCACATAGCCCAAGCCACAGCTGCAGATGTACGAGTCACGGTCAGGGATGCATTTCCCGTTCTCATGACATGGTTGGTTGACGCATGCGTGGTCACAGTTGTCGACGTTTGCCCCTGTTATGGCTTCGTCGATTAATTTCATTGGTCGATCGTTGATGACGACCTAACAGAGGCAGTGATGAAAATCATGAATAATTAATTTTGATTAAATTTCTTATATTAACTTCACCACCAGTTTTGCTTGTCTGATTGATTGCTTACTTGAAAATGTTTGCAAACTTTGAAAGTGAAAATTGAATAACTTTCCTACATCCAATCGAGCTGAAAATAAAAATATAAGCTCGCTCCTTATGACAATGCGTTCTATTACCGTTTAAAAATGTTTTGAAAAATAAAATGTTTGTATGTAATTAAAAATAATGATTATCTATGCTTGAAAAAAATACAATTATGTATATAAATTTTTACATAAAAAAATGTCATTTTAAAAGAAAATTTTTGGTAATAAATAAAAATCCGGCAAATCCTGAAATAAAAGAGATTTGTGAAAAAAACCTGGTTTTCACGACTTACTGGAATTTAAACAACAAAAAACCCAGATTACTTTTACCAAGCGGCACGCGTTAACGCAGAACAAAAATACTCTAGCTCTGGACAGATGGAAAAGTCTTTAAATTGATTAACGTCTACAAAGTTTATTTTCATGTAAACGTTTTGCTCAGGTGCTGCTAGTTTGCGTTTAATAGCGATACTTTAAAATAAAATAGAGAGACCTTTTGAATGCAACCATGGAAAGCTTCGTTGATACTGACAGAATAAGCCACCTCGTCAAAGTTTCTGTGACCTCCCAAATAGAGGTCAAGTGTAAGTGTTAACTGAGTGAAAGCACCACTGGCAATGCCCTCGACAAGGCTATGATCGTCCACCTTCAGAAAGCCACTCCTTCCTGTTCTCGACATGCGTACTACATGCCACTCGTTCATTGTAATATTATACTGGCTCCTGTGGGTGTTTGGGATTAAATGAAAACATCTTTTAGTTCCGATTGATAATTTTTTTAGGCGTATTAAAAAATAAAATAAAATAGACACAAATCCACTGTTATCAAACCTCAATATTGCTGGTCCGGTGCCCAAATCAAATCTGTACTCAACGAAACCTTCAGAGAGAGCCAGCGAAAGAAAATCTCCGGTTTTGTCCTTGGCGTATCCGTTGTACAGGATCAATCCGGTGTAGTGAACCGGCTTAAAATAGACTTCGATTTCCGTAAAAGAGAGAACGTTTCTCTGCAAGCCGGTATACTGAAGGAACGACGAACCGGTGAACAGCGGAACATGGAGTTTTATCTCTGTAAGCAAACAAACTAACATTTAATCGCATCGGTCAAATGAAATACGCAAATAATTCAGCACGCAATGATTCAATTTACTGGTCTGACATCTGCTCCCCGATGTACCCAGAGGACACACGCATAATGGAGTCTCGGCGTTCTTGGCCACACAGTGACCCCCGTTGAGGCACTGAACATCTTGACAAATTCCAACACTGCAGTCTTCTGCAAGTTAACGTTTATCTAGTGATTTTATCATTTTTTGTTTATTTTACAAAATCTCTATAGCATTTTAAATGGCAGCGAACTAACCAACGTCTATTCCTCGCAGAGCATCGCCAACGAAAGCACCTTTCCTCATGTCGTAAAACTTCTCGTTGACCTGCATGGAACGAACGCAACCGTGCAATCCTGAACTCGTTCCCGTTCGCTCTCTGAAGTCGCTCAAGTTCGTGTGACCTCCGAGATACAGCTCGTTTCGAAAGTTTATCCACATGAACTGACCCTGCAATAGTTATTATTTATTCTATCTTACTCAAATACCATGAACTGAGCCTGCAATAGTTATTATTTATTCTATCTTGCTCGAAATACCTGCTGATTGTATTACTTTTAATTTATTTTAGTGCAAGAACCTTAGATTTCCCTCTGGAAGGTGTGCCGTTGTTTAACGTCAGCGATCCTTGAAACTGCTTCTTGTTAACAGTCACTTGATTCCACTCGTTCAACTCCACAGAATTGTGGCTTCTCAGAATCATCATCCCAGAACCACAGTCGTACCTGATTGTATGTCAACATTTTTTTAATTTATTAAAAAATTCCTTTACTTCTGTTATCGACATGTTTCGGCTACCTGAACTCAACTCTGGACATGATTATGGCTATGGAGAAGAAATCAAATATGTTTCGACTTTGGTCAGCTGTGAACAAGAGGACGCCGTTTTCAAATTCCGGCTTGAATTCGATTCTTATGTGGAGACCCCTCTCTGAATTTCTGAGCATTGGAAAGGCTATGAAACCAGTGCCGCTAAATTTTGGATATTTGACACTTGCTTCTGAAAATTAATATGTACGTTGCGTTTGAGCAAAAATAGTAAAAGTTACATATAAACACGTTGAATTCTCATCATAAAAATGAATATTCAGGTTTCAATACATTGGAAGACTGATAAGCCTAAAAGCCAAACTCTCTATCCCCAATTTTAGCAATTTATGTTTTAAGTAGATCATTTGCAGCTGAGCCATATCTGCGTTATTTGTATTTTAGCCATACAGAGCTGAACTGTATGAAATAAATTAATTGCATGATAGAAATGTACAATTATTAGCCGATAGGTATTATTACTGTATGTATAACATAAATAAATTTAGGTTAAAAATAAAAACCTTTAAAATAATTTTTTAAAAATTTAAAAATATCAGCTGATTTAGAGTAGGTACGTATAATCATTTCACCTTGCTGACAATATCTTCCAACGGTTCCCAGGTGGCACAGGCATCTGCTACTCTTATCTTCCTCTTCGTGGCAGACTCCGCCGGACAAGCAAACGATATTCTGACACGTCACCGGCAGAAACGATCGGTAGAATCCACCGAGGGATGGAGGAGAGTTGATTGAATGAAATATTCTCTCGCTCGCTTCTTCATTCAAATTGACTTTTTCATCCTCAGAAGCTGGGCTTCGGCGACGCGGCTGCCAACTGTTGCCATTTCGACCATCACGATGGGACTCCACTACTGGATTTGACAGTTTTCAAATTAGTTCACATTTTATTTTAATTAATAAATCATAAAAATGTTCATAAGTAGTTTTTGAGATCTTGTAATAAACCTAAAAACGTTTGTCTCCATGTAGCTATTTTAAATTTTAATTAAAAATGTTTTTTTTTAGCGAATTGACGTTTTACACAGGCATTATAATTTAAAAAACCAGAATTTACATATTAATTTACAAGTACTAGAATAGCAGACCATGTGTAATGTATATGACATTTAAATAATATTCTTCGGATTAATTTAAAACTTCGAAATGTCCGGATCACGTAGCATCGTGTGACAGGAATTTTTTTCCATCTCACCGATCAAATATTGTTGCAAATCGGCCAAATTTTATTAGTTTTTTTTATATTCGTGTTTCTTCTAGAAATTTTTTTTACTCGTATAAGATATCTCCAAGACGAGAATATATGTCAGCATGCCGTATAATCGAGTAAAACATATTCCTGACATCTTCGATAGAATATTTATTTACTCTTATGTCTGCTTTGTTGATTAGCCATCAATTAGTTTCATAAGAAAAAAAAGAGTAGCAAGAACAGTCTGAAAAATAAAATGTCGTAGAATTCACTTCTAAATGTTTCGAAGGCCAAAGCAACGTCTTTCACACACACACACACATACGGTTAGTTGAAAGGATATGTCGCCTCGCTACAAGCCACCAAGAGCGAAATTAACCCCGAGCCTCTCTGGAGTACGCTACGTTTTCAAAAACACAGAGAGCCTGGCAAGGTTTTTATTCACCGACGCACATGTCGAATTCGTTGAACAATTGAACGAACTACTTGGAAAATTAGCTTTTCTTTTCTTTTCTTTTTCTCTTAGCGTGGCGTCCCGGCGTGTCTACGAAAAAAAAACTGCTATCTCTAACTTTTTAATGAGAACAAGGAGGAAAAAAGGTGTGAAGGAAGTCTTACAAAACAGATGTTTGACATAACAAAACTTCATTGTGTCATCTCCGGTTTTATTTTATTTCTTTTTTTTTATAAATAGCGTCCAGAATAACCTTTTTACTTTTATATTTTTCATGAAATTTAGATTTTTTTAGATAAAACGTTTTTAATTGATTTAATATTAATCAAGATAAAGAATATTTTCAAAAAAAAAAGATTAAGCTGAAAACAAGCGTTTTTCATGCTTGTTGTTCGAAAAAAAACTGCGCTCAACATGCTTACAGACCTCTGTGGACTGCGCGTGGAATGAAATTTAGCTCCACATCACCTGAAGTGATTGGAAGACATGTTCCGAACAATGGAGCCAATCAAAGAAACACTTCCATAAAATTTCTACATCACGATAGCATCGTAGAAAGAAGGCGCGTGAAAAAGGGGGGAGGTGGGGGATGGGTAGGACTTATTTTGACTTTTCACTTTTACATCATCGCCATCGCTTACGTGGGACGAATGGAAGTTATATAAATCTTCCGGCGACGACCTACAATTATGCAAATATCGTGAACTCGTTCCTTGTTTTCTCTCACACGATTCCAGGAACTGTCCTTGCATTACATCGAGACGATTTCTTAGGATTTTTGTTGAAACGAAGTTTTTCAGTTATTAAAAAAACCATGGATGAAGTTTAAAAACTGATAAAAGTTTTCATTTATGTTTTGAAGTCATGTTCAGACGATTTTTCTAAATTACTTTTTTTAAAATCCAACTTCAAAAATAAAAATTAAAGATAAAAGAGGGCAAGTTGTAATAGACAATTAACTTTATAATCAAAAAATATTCATACCAATTCATACAAATTTATAATCAAACAATATTATTCGTACAAATTTATAATCAAACAATATTCATAAAAATTTATTATCAAACAATATTATTCATACAAATTGTTCTCATGGAACCAAAAAATTTCTAGCCAATTTGTATTAAAAAAATTTGTATTAAAAAAATTTCACAGTACTAATTAATTTTTATCTACTAAATAATTATTTCCGTGAAAATGAGCATCGCATAGCAAAGAAACAATTTCACGCAATGGCCACACACGCTCTCCTCCTGTAATTTTCGAACACAAAATGGCTACGAGCACTTTGGAGGTCTAACACCAGATGTCCATCCTGCTGCGTCTTGCATTTATTTCAAATAATGGGCATCTATTGTTCTCTCGTTTTCTCCCATTATATCAATTTCGTTGGACGCCCTCACGTTGTAAAACTACAGGCTCGAAAATGCTTTCTCTCTCTCTCTCTCTCTCTCTCTCTCTCTCTCTCTCTCTCTCTCTCTCTCTCTCTCTCTCTCTCTCTCTCTCTCTCCTCTCTCTCTCTCTCTCTCTCTCTCTCTCTCTCTCTCTCTCTCTCTCTCTCTCTCTCTCTCTCTCTCTCTCTCTCTCTCTCTCTCTCTCTCTCTCTCTCTCTCTCTCTCTCTCTCTCTCTCTCTCTCTCTCTCTCTCTCTCTCTCTCTCTCTCTCTTTCTCCCTCTTTCTTTCTATTCCTCTTTCTCTTTTTTATACTTTTTCCTCTACTTTTCTATTATCTCTATATAACGTTATAAAAGAAATTTAGCATTCTTTAAATTTTTATAAATGTTAAAACATTAAAAAAAATTAACCAGCGTACTAAATAAAACAGAAGAATTTAGTTTTATTAAATAAATGTTTGGTTTATATAGACATGAGTTATTATAACGGAGGATAATTTAGAATTTAACACAAAAAATGGGCAACTCAACACCGACAAACTTTTATTAAACATAGAATTTAGCTGCTAAAAGAATATTTACATGTAAAACTCCTAACAAATATTACATGGGGATAAATTATATTAGTTACATTCCGAATCTAATTGCCGTAGTATACAACAATGAGAGATATATTTAAAATAATAAAACCTTCAAACAAACCTACCCATCCATGACAGGAAAACGACAGCAAAAAATTTCCTCAGCAGAAAGTACAACGAGTCTTCCATGTGTGACAGTCACTCACCGCGGTACAAAAAAAAATCAGCACTATTGTGACAAAATGAGGGGAGATTGTGGTGACATTCGAATGGGATCTTTCATTCTAGGAGGTCCTATGAAGTGAGCGTCGTAGGAGAGATGAGAGGGTCGCGTGAAATCAATTGAACAAGCACGCTGGAGCGCAAAAAAAATATAAAATTTTGTTTTCTTTGGAGACGATAATAAATCATTCATAAACATTTCTCAAGATTTTAAAGCGCTCTCCTCCGTTGTTTATCGTCTGCAAATATATCTGATCGGTGCGCGATTCCGCCTCGTAACAAGCAATTTCACGTCTCGCTGTACCTACTTTCGACATCGACAGTAGAGTTCATCGCTGGAATCGTTTTTAAATTCGTCCATAGCAAAACAGCGAATATAAGTTTTACTGCTTGGAGGGGGGAGAGTAAAGACAATTTGTAAGGGTGCTTTGGACAGTCTTCGGTTCAATTTATATGTCTGAAGTTTAAACAGTTTGTCGAGGCCTGATTATCGTATTTTACGCATGTAACGCGCCTCTGGTAAGGTCATAAAAAATTGTTGCTGTATTATTCAGAAAATCTAAATGCGTGAAATGTTATTTTCACTAATAAATATAATACATTTTACCAATCAAAATGTGTTTATTTATAAAGCCACGTCTTTTTTTTAACCCATATCCAGGCCTTCATTGATGAGCGTTATATGCAAAAAATACGTAATTATAGTTCGGTTTTTGTAATTTTCTTGTGCATAAGCTCGCATCGGTGTAGAGTTCTGGAATATCTGTACAGAACATATAAGATATATTTAAAGAATAGATCTACATAAGCCCTGCCTGTGAATTTGAACTAAACGTAGATGATAGGCTAATAGGGGTAGGCATATATATTTACTTATTGTACTCGTATGTATATATGGTTCTGGATTTACTTGAGAAATCGGATTGTAGAAAAAGTGGTTTTAAAATATACAGTTAGATCGCACAGTGGTTCGTAAATCAATGTTAGTAAAAATTATTCAGCAAAAGAAAAATGTATAAGGCAAAATAACTAAAATACATTTATAAATAGCTTCTTTTTGGACAACAAAGATTCGCTACTTTTGAGCATATATCCCATATCCATATACGAGCGAGCAATCCTATACTCTCAAAATTCACAACATATAAAACGAAAAGGAATCCTTTTTCATTGGACCAACCCCGGGATTCTAATAAAAGTTTGATTTGACTAATATCAGTTTTAACCTGTAACTTTAAAGACAGATTTTTTAAGATAATTGAAAATTGAAAAATTATATATTTTTTATGAAACTGTTTATTTGCTTTTCAACCAACCATACTTTTTACAAACTTTTATTTAGGTTACAACCTCTGTTTGTGTGTCTGTGTGTTTGAAGATGTATGTGTGTGTGTCTTTCTCTGTACGCAAATCTTGCAAGTCAAATTTAACCAGTTTTTTTACTAGCTAGGAGGCTGAAACTTTCAGCATAGCTTTATATTGGATGACAATACATGATTCAATTAAAAAAAAACAACCTAATTTGAACATCTTTTGTATTTCTAAATTGAGTGTATTTGAAATCAAAGTTTGTGTTGAACAAATCGTTTTTCCTTTACTTGTTTTCTATAGATTCCAAAAGGTTGTTGCACCAGCCACCAAGTTATCGTTTTTGTTAACCTAAACAGACTTCTGACCTGATAGACACATATAACAAAAATACATTTTTAATAATTTTAAACCTTTAAAGATTTTTTCGTAACCGATCAGCCAATGTGGATATTTACAGCACGAGTTTCAACCTGACTCTTCATATTATTATGGGTCGCCTCATTAACAGGGGCAGATTTAGACTTAGGCTACATAGGCTGCAGCCTATGGGTGTCACTAGGCCAGGGGGAACCACAAAAAATAAGAAGAAAAAGAAAAAGAAAGAAAGAAAATAAAATAAAAGAAAGATAAAAGTAAAGTCATCTAAAGCTTAGTTTTTTTTCTTCTTCTCATGGTGCCTCCTAAGCCCTGGCCTCTAAAGCTTTAGTTTCAAGATGAACACGGGCAGATTAAAAACAGAGTTAAGCAAGTAAAGGAAAAACGAGCTTTTCAACACAAACTTTGATTTCAAATACACTCGATTTAGAAATACGAAAGATGTTCAAATTAAGTTTTTTTTAATTGAATCATTTATTGTCATCCATTATAAAGCTATGCTGAAAGTTTCAGCTTCCTAGCTAGTCAAAAAGTTGGTTAAATTTTACTTGCAAGATTTGCGTACAGAGAAAGCCACACACACACACACACACACACACACACACACACACACACACACACACACACACACACACACACACACACACACACACATAAACACACACACACAAACAGAGATTGTAATAAAAGGTGTAAATCGTACGTGGTCCTAAATGAAAAATTTAATTTTCTGACAATTCTTCCACAGCTCTGGTAGCCAATATATAAAAAGAATTGGTAAAACATGTGGAACTTTATTTTCTAAGTAGTATCTAAATACTAATTCTTATATCTGTAGTATTTTCAATTTCTGAGTTGTAGTTATTATCCAATAAACTACAAAACTATTCTATTGAGCCCGATATACGATTTGACGATATCGTAACATTGGTGTCAGAAGTTGGATCAAAAGAATGGTTTTGCAGTTACTTGAAGAACTTTCCAAGGATTATTTTAAGCGGGAGCTTAAAAAATGAAAACTCAACAATAAGGGAAAAAAGTCTGATCTCGTAGACCGCCTCCGGACGTCATTGGAGGACAATGGGTTTGACCCAGAGGAGTACGAGTTTGATGTAGAGGATGAATTGACTCTGAACAAGTTAATGGAAAAAAACAGGGCGGCGCGGGAGGAAAACAGCAGCATATGAAAAATTTAGAGCAACCAGGAACATGATGAGAAAGGAAAACCAAACGACACAGCAGAAATGAAGAAATTGATTTTCGGTGGTCAGGTCGATCATGGGAACAGAGTAGCAGAAGCAGGTGTGGCGTTGCTTCCAGCAAAAAGGAAGAAAATTGGAATGTTTCTGACATTGGTTTGCCTGGGTGTAGTCTGGACGGTACGACTGTTGAGAGTTTGGTTGCAGGGATGGCTGAGGCAGTGGTGGACAAAGTTCTGGACCAGCGTTTTGCTGGTGAAAAAAATGATGTGGGTTGCTGCAGCAAAACCGTTTGAACTGGAGTCCACCAGCTGTGTCTCAGATCATGTGACAGACGACGGCCGTACAGACTGCACAGATCAGGTGGGTTATGAGGAGGACAGTGAAAGGAGAAGTGGTCCTGTTTTGTGTCGGAGCGCCTGTTACAGTGATGCTACCCCGGATAAGTCGGCAGAGAAGGCCGCTGTCCTGGTTGTTGCGGAACAACATGAAAGTGCTTCTACGGATGCTAGTGCCTCAGCTCAGAACGGTTTGGTTAATGATTTTATGTTTTCGTGGTGGCTCGTGAGAGTGGAGCTGGAGTTTAGGACGATCGAACAATTTTGCATCGACGACAATCTTGTGTTTGGGGGCTGGAGGAATGGTGGAAGGTCGAAAACTTACCGTGAGAGGAGATTAGAATGTAATGATTTGACGAGATGTTCAAGCCCGCAACGCCGAATAGGAAGATCACACAGGCTCCAGCGAGACTGGAAGAAACTGCGTCAAGCAGTCAAAAGACTTGACCATGTGGTTTGCGAATTGTGTCTACGTTTACATAATAATAATAAATTAATAATAATAGGATCGATTAGAAGCGCCAGTTGCTAAGCTTCAGAGGCGCCGGGAACGACTCGTGCATATGGGATCACACAGTTTTACCTGCAACCCGCACGTGTCTCCGAAATCGGAATGTGCCGAACCCTATTACATCCCAGTGAAATATGAAAGGCTGAGTTGTGTGAGTGAATTCTTTGCTCAACGGAATTACGCATCGCCGTGACTGAGATTTGAACCCACGACGGCAGGATGATAGCATAACTGCTTTCACAACTGTGCTACGGCAAATTGTGTGCACGAAAGAATTTATTGCGCACAGGCGTGTAATAAAAGTTATGCAATTGTACCTATATACACTCTCAGTCCTAAAGATCAAAAGAAGTGGCGCTGCAATCTAAAAATTTTATATAATGAGATTTAAAAAAATTACAGAAGCAAGGACCACTTCTCAACAATGGCCGTCAATTCACAAGAAATGTCGTGTATACTGAAATTCTCTAATAACTAATTATTGCACTTTAATTTTCACATCCTTTGAATCTATATGAAATACTTTAGTAAATTGAAAGTTTTAAACACAATAAAAAATTTCATTAAATTTACTTATATATATACACACACAAATTTTTATGGTTGTCAAATGTCATTTTGGTTTTGTTGACTATTTTTTATAAAATGTATCCAAAGTACATCGTAATTTTAAACATCCGTCCTTGGGACGCAATCTAAAAATAATTTAAAATGAGATTTAAAAAAATCCGTCATTTTTGACGGGCTATCTCTAGTTTATATATATATATATATGAAATGCAGAAAAATGAGGTCAAACGAGCTATTGGGCTACATAAATTTTGCCAGCAGAAAAAGTGCACATTTATAAACCTTAGAAAAAGTTTTGAATTATAAAAGTTTAATAGTAATTGGCCTTGTTAGTAATACTCGCTTATCTCGATCTCTTTCACTTTTTTCGATAAATGGTGTCGAGACACCACAGCTCAGTACACGTTGAAAGCTTAAGTATTCTGACACAACCAGCTTTAGTAGCTCTGCTCTCGGTTTTTTTTTTATAATATTGTCATCCTCTTACTCTTAGAAGCGAAGCTTTGACTGTAATTTCACTTCTCCCTACCTCTGTGAGGACTAGTGAGGAGCAATCAAAATCATAAAAATATTAAAATAATATGATGTTGTTGTTTAACATATCTGCGAGTGGCTGTTGAAACGCTGGCCTTTGATATCTTAACGCGTTTTGGTATCACAAAGGTTTATTTGTGCTTTTTTGCGATACCTATTTTTACACGCCTATCTGTAATTTCACATGTCAGTTAAATTCTGCGACAAAGTTTATAACCACATTTTAACTAACTTCACAGTATGTTTTCGATCTGTTTACCTTAAAAATATTAAGTCACTAGAGGCCCGGGGGAGAGGCGCTGAGGGCGCCATCGAAACTTTAGCCTATGGGCTCCAAATTCTTAAATTCGCCTCTGCTCATTAACCGGTTTTATCTGCTAAACTTCAGTGACGTGAGATGCAAAATAAATACTATAAATAATCAGGTAAAAACAAAAACGAAAAAGAATTTTATAAATAGTAAAGCTCTGATTTTAAAGACTGAAAAAATCTGTCCAATTGCATCTGCACTCTATACCAAGGGCCCCAGTTCCCCTTAAGTGGTGGGCGCTTCCCCTCCCCGCTGCAGATTTTTCCGGTCTTGAAAATTTTCAATATAAATCGTCTATGTGAAATTGGATATGACCAAATATGTTGTAGTGAATTTAATAATTTAGTTTTCACATTTCACATTTTCACATGTTGACTATAAGACCAAGTAATAAAATAAAAATAACCACTTCACCGTCATTGGGGATCCGCTTCTCTCCGTTCAAACCTCTGAAGTTTCAATTTTACACTTTTCATGTCATTTCTGGTGCCCCATTCTATGTTTGGGGTCCCAAAACTACGTCAGGAGGCCCACTGTAATTGACATCCCTGCTTGCTTGCTACGCGATGTGTGAGATTTTGCCGCTACAGGAATTGAGCCGAGGTATACCAACACTTTATCGCTTAATTTTTAATTATTTTGCTTTTTCTTAAAAATTAGTGAAGATAATCCACATCCCAGAAAATGTCATTACTTATTATTTTTATAAAGTCAGGGAGGAGCTGCAATGCTACAACTATCAAGTTGACCGTGACAAATTATTTTTTATTGGAATCACCACGCTTGTAGGTATTTGTTTTGCGTATACGTCATTGCAGATCAGATGGGTTAGAAAGGAAATAACTTGAGTTTGCTTTCTGATCGCATTCTATTTATAATAGCCACTAGATCGATAAATCAATTGAGAGCAAATAAACCGCCAAAGACGTTCATTCCGAAGAAAAAGAAATGTCATGCAGTTTCGTCTTATTGAAAACGTAGCATGAATCAACAGAGAAATCAACGTGTATCTTAAAGTTGAATTTTTGCAAATGACAAGTTTTCTCGGTACAAATTTAATGCACGTCAAAATCTTTTATCTTATTTTAGATATACAAATAAACCAGATTTTCAGCCTCGTCTTTTAATTTAGTTTATCTGTGGTGTCATCGATTTTTGGTCTGATAATAAAAAGGCTCTGAATTTGACGCTATCCAAAACCTATTGTGAAATAAAGAAATTATTTAATTTGAAACATTTTTAGGCTTGTGCTTAAAAATCTAAATGGTATATTGTGTTCAATAGTGCGTGCCTAAAAGAACTAAAATGCATGCATAATAATTATTAAAAGTTTTACTTTCTTTCTTCAACAGTTGAACGCAGTGGCCGATATTTAAAGGGGCGGTGAAAAAAAATCCAGAGACACCGCCCCACCCCACATGAAGACAATGAAGAGAAAAAGGTTGATGCCTGACAAAATTGTCAGCTAAAATTATTGCCTTGTATACTGATTGTATACCTGTTACAAGTAGTAATAATAATAATAATGAGTTTTAATTTAATTTAACGCTGTAGTATTATATTCATCTATGGTTTACTTGAACAAGATTTCCATCCTGGTTAGCTAAGATCTCTATTTTTAAAAACATTGATTCAAGCTAATTCAATAATAATCTTCAAATGAATGCATTATTATTATTATTATTAATTCTTACTTACATAACTAAATTTACAAATCTAATAAAAAGACGACCATCGTTTATTAAAACATGCAAACATATTGCACAAAAACATCTCGGAACATTCTATACAAATACAAACGTTGCCCGTAAGGCAGGCGTGGGGATGTAACTATAACATCAAAGTCTGTCAGTGGAAAAAACTGGATTCTCAAACCAGCGGAGGCAGAGGAACGCCGAACTTCAGGGCTACCTTGTGTTGAACTTCAGCAGCGACCAGAATGGAAAACAAGTGAGTCATTTCCGCTTCGCTTGTTGAACATTCAACTGCTTTCTTCAAGAGTTCCATCGCAACTTGGGACTGACCCCTGCAGAGATGACAAAAAAACGACAATTTTATAACCACGTAATATTCAATTATCAGATTTGCAGCTCTTGCAACCAGGTTGCAAAAAATTGCCACTCAATAATAACAAAACGAATATAAAAAAATAGAGCAAGAATAATTTATTGGATGAATGAATATAAGCAAGAAATTAGCAAAATATACCTCTGAAGTTCTAAAGTTCCAAGAGCTTGTAAAGCAAAACAGCTTCTGCTGTCAATTTGGAGAGCTTTCCTCATTAGTGTTATGGCTTCCTCTAAATCTTCCTGCCATGTCAGCTTAAGAATTCTAAAAATAACACATAGAAACCAGACTCAGACTTAAAAGTATTAAACTATATGTCACACATGTTTGCTTTGTTGACAGTTTCCATGCGGAGAATTATAAAGTAGAAGCAACAGACCCTCTGTGGACATAGGAGCTGGGGTTGTTAGGCTCCAGTTCAATTGCTTTTTTGAAGCACTCATCAGCTCTCTCAAACTGTTGAAGGTCCAGAAGAGCCTGCATGCGAAAATTATTTATTTGAAGATGCTGTGACCTGCAGAATAATATCTAAAGATTTTAATTTATTAATTATCAAACCTGTCCATAGAATGCATAGCCATCAGCATTTGAGGGGAATCTTTCTAAAATATCTTTGAACGTTTCTGCTACTTTTTCAGCTGCTTCCGGGTTGCCTTCTGCGAGCAGCTTTCTCACTTCTGCATACAAATCGTGAAAAGTGTGTCATTTGATATTATTTTTAATTAATTACTATTTGAACATCTTTGCTGACCTGTGTAGCATTTGTGAATGTGAGGAACAGGAAGATTATTCGTAAGTGAAATGCTTTTATCGAAGTCGGCAATGGCCGTTTCCAAGTTATCCATTATAAGGTGCAACTGTATCCAACAACAACAAAATCTAAGCTATAAAATTTAAAAACTTATAAAAAGTGAAGATTTCCAGTTAGTAAAATATCAACCTGTCCCCTATGCATGTAAATGTCGGAATTAGAAGGATCAATGGCTACAGCTTGATCAAAAGCATCTAAAGCCTCCTGCGTTTGATTCTTGTGCATTTTCAATTTTCCAATTTTTATCAGAGAGTTAACTTTAAACTGGAAGTGAAAAATATGAAATTATCAGCTTTTTAAAGCAAAATATAATTTGTAAAGTAATAAAAAAAGAGAACTGCCTTCTCACAGGCCCCCTCGTTATCTAAAATCGTTTGGAAGTCAGTCAAGGCTTTATCATGTTCCCCTCTGAGAAAGTAGAAAGTTCCTCGCATCGAATACGATTCAAGTTTGTAATGAGAATCAGTTGAGTTGATTTCCTCAGCGCACAGGGTCAGAATGTTTTTGAAATTGTCTTCATAAAACTCCTTCAGTGCTTTTTGATAAGGACTGAAAAATAAAATAAAAAATATTGATCGGATATGCAAATGAGCTTCATTTTAGAATGATTTACTCCTACCTTGGTTCATTTTTATTGTTCTCCAAGTCATCAATGTTGTTCTGATTATAAACTGACTTTGGTTTGAAGACAGGATCATGAGAAAATGAAGATATTACATTCCAAACGTGGATAGGTGATGGAGTGCAAGGAAGGATATTCTAAAAAAAACACAAATTAAATTGCCATTTAGATTGAAAGATCACGACGGAAAACAATCCACTTAAACAAGAAAAACTTGAGGACAGCTTCATGCAGTTGATGCTTAGGTATCAATTAAATATTAAAAACCTCAGCATAGAATAGCTGCTTATGTATCAATTAAATATTAAAAACCTCAACATAGAATTGCTGCTTATGTATCAATTAAATATTAAAAACCTCAACATAGAATAGCTGCTTATGTATCAATTAAATATTAAAAACCTCAACATACAATACCTACAAAATGTTAACAGTACATAAAAAGTTTTGGAGCTAATTTTATGCCGGATGCCTTTCCTGTCGTGACCACTGTTGTCAACTGTGGTCCGAGGCTTATTTGTCTAAAAAGACTAAGCGAGCTCTGCCTACCCCAGTTTTCCTCGAGTTGTCTTCTCGAAGCCTTTGGCTAAACAGCCAGCTAGCAAGGCAACGATAACCAAATCTGAGTTGGTCATCGGCCCTAGGGCAAAGTTTTACCTGTTGGAACTTACTGTAAATTTGCCTTTAGTTGTCTTTTATGACATGCATAGGAGGATGCGCAGTGGTCCTATTCTATCAGCCTGGACCTCAAAGCTTAGCCTGGACCACAAAGCTAGATATATATATATACCAGCTGACCCAGCAAACGTTGCTCCCGGTCGCTCTCCCGATATATATATATATATCTATATATATATATAAAAATGAATATTTGTATGTATGTATATAGGTATGTTATTTATGCATTGCTACACCATTCATCCGATCGTAATGACATTTTCACACAACCTTGAGAGTCAAGGGGAATCAAATATAGAGACTGTAAACACTACCAGGAACCCGAACTCTTAAATTAGGGTTCGATTCCCATCTCTAATATATATATAAGATCACCTTGATTTTATCAACAGCTCGTTGTTGACTGAGTTCCTTAACGACGCTATCAGCCAGCATAATGTTGGCCTGGTTTGTAAAGTTTTCCAAGATGCATGCAGCAGTCACATCTGAATATTAAAAATATGAATGTCTATAAAATGCCTCTGAATAATTTTAACACTTATTTAAAATCAGAGTAAAACCTTCGAGGGCTTCTGTTAAGAATCCAGTTTCTTTGAAGGCTTTGGCTCTCCTGTTTAGTGCCTTCACGTACTTGGGGTTTAATTCAAGAGCTCTGGTACAGTCGTTTATCACTTGAGCATAATTTTTCTATTCAAAAGTTAAGCAAATTTCAACTTTAATCTTCAAAAACAAAAAAGTAGCTCTCTCTCAATAGAGATTAGAAATCCAAGAATCAAATGGTTTATAAACTCACCAAATGTTCATAAGATGCTGCTCGATTCTGATGAAAGGTTGACAGGTCATCATTTGTTACTCCTGAACTTGATTCAATGGCTTTAGTGTAGCACTCGATTGCATTCTCATAGTCATGAGCCCTGAAGTAGTCGTTCCCTTGCTTCTTAAATGCCTGGGCCTTCTTGTCAATCTGACAAATACAAGTTCTAATTATGACTGCGAAAAATTGCAACTGGTGACCCGCAATAGTCGAGTGATTGGTAATCTTTCACATCAACGGCCGGCTGTGTGAGAGATTAATACATTCTCGGCTATAATTAGATATAAACATTATGAAAAGTGATAATTAGTGTTAGGGTTAAGGTTGTAAAAAAATAGGACTATTTTATTGGAAGATTCAGCCTGGGCCATTGATGAGAAAGATAACCAACTGATCTTTATAACTATAGACATCTGAACTGTAGCTCAAGAATTTAAAGAAAAAAAAATTAGAGTACTTTTTCTTCACTGGATTTCTGACTTTTCGGTTGCTTTCCTTCTTGACCTTTTGCAACGACTCCACGTTTGCTGCTGTATCTTTTGTAGAAATAAATTCCTGCAACGGCAGCTGGGATTCCGACCGCAAGTGCAATCTGCCAGTTCTTCCATCCCTCACCACCACCGGAGACATCAACAACTTTGGACATAATAACTACTCAAGCTGAAATTAAAAGCATACAATTAGTAAGTAAATATTAAGAAAAGTCTCACAGGTTATCCAATCAAACTCACACAAACTTATAAAACTTAAATGCACAAACATAGCCTGCAGATGTCCCAAAACAAAAATTTTTTTAAAAAGTTAATTTTTCAAGGAAATGTATCCATTTATTAATGGTAAACTAATTTATTTATTTACGTCCCACTCACTACATCTTTTAGACACATTTCTGTGTAATATGCTTATGAAAAACTGTACGGTACGACTGCAAAATTCACCCCACAATGGGAAATATCGAAAGCTCCACCTGCTTATTTAAAAGCAAACACAACATAGACCTCCCATTAATATTAATTAGATAGAAATAAAAACTTTGTGATATTTTTCGGGTCATTAGATTCCTATTAAAAATCTTATCCAATGCAGCATTAACTTTCTCAATAGCTTCAGATTTGTGAGAGCTAGAGCAAAAAGTCTTCTACATACAAATAGATACAAAATGTCCCAATTTTGACAGTTTTTCACCAATAACCTTTTTATTCCATTTTAGACATGTGGTTACAATTTTAAACCATCACAAATGTACAGTTTTTAAATCCAACATTTAAAAAAACACTTAAAATATTCTGTACATAGCGGATAGTTTATGAATAATAGCACTAAAAAGTGATGAGGTATATATTGCAACCATACGACTGCAATCAAGGAATAGTCATGTATTTTCTTGATGGCTATATAATTATTAAACTTAGAAGTGTGGTGACAAATTTTTGAAGATTAATAACTAAACATTATTAGACAAATATAAAACACAAAAACATCTAATTAATAGTGGATAGTTTTTCTAGATATGGCGTTTCATAAAAAATGTAGATCTCAACTATTTATTGATACTAGTCAGGCAATGTCACATCTTTTCCTGAGGGCTTGTAGACGTGTGGTGACGTATTTTTTAATAGTATTATCTGAACATTAAAAATTATGAAACCCTAAAATATCAATAGTGGATAGTTAAAAAAACAACATGGTGTAACACAACTGCAGTGCATCTGTACCTATTCATTGTTTACAATTACAAAAACGTAGATTTCTTTTGAATTTGTGAGCGTGTATTAAATTTGACTACATTATATAATATCAAACAGTTATATGCTTTTGTATCGATACTTTTTTAGTGAAAATGAAAATTATTTGCTAGTCTGTCATCTTCACTCATACTGTTCGAGTCTGCTAGCTTAACTCCAGTGGTAAGTTTGACATTCCACATGGCTCAATCTTGAGCTCACTCTTCTTTCTCTTCTACACTGCTAACATCACCTGTATTACAAAGCAACATGACATCCAGGTTCATTCATATGGGTATGTCACACAGCTTTACATTCATTTCAAGTTGAAAGATATGCAGCTAGTACGGGATAAACTTGTTTTCCTGCATGAGGGAGATCTAATCGTGGTGTGCTTCAATGCAAATAAAACTCAACCCATCAAAAACAGAGTTCATCCGGTTCTATCGACATAGCCGCGTTTCTTATCCCCAAGTGTTTGCAGCCTTCAACTTGACCCATGTTGCAGCATCATTACAGTTGAGATGGTTCTAGATCTTGGTGGTACATTGAATATGAACACAGACGTCACATCTGTGATGCAATCTTGTTTCTATCACCTATGATGCATCAAACAAGTCACACAATGTTTAAATGAACCTTGTCTACAAGTTTTGGTCCAGGTTCCTGTCATGTCCAGAATTGACTATTGCAATTTGATTCTTGTCGGATTGCTTGAAATAGCTCTCCACTGCCTCTGCTAGGATTGTTAAAGGCATTGACTACCGCAATTATATTGCACCAGTATTGTGTCAATTACGTTGGCTGCCAATTTCAGCATGAATAACAATCAAACTCTGCTCGCTCATGTATAACCTCTTTTCACATGAAGCTCTTGACTACATGAAGTCACTAATCTAATCAATTTGTGCCTGAATCCATCAGAGTGAACCGAAACTATGGCAAACATGCCTTCGCTGTAGCTGATCCAACTGTTTGGAATAGTCTGCCAGCGCAGATTCCAGGAGAGAAAACAATTCAGACATTGAAATCTGCACTCAAAACTTACTTTTTACACACTTTTACTTAACTTGACTTCTCTGTCTGTCTGTGTGTCTGTCTGTCGTCAAATTTTGCAATCGATTTTAAACTAACTTCCCGATGAGCTAGAGACTTAAAAATGTATACATACCTCCGAACTGATTAACAATGCATTCTATCAAATTTTCGGATCGATTGGACAAAATTTAATTAAAAAATCATCTGTGATATTTTCGTCAAACTATTTATTGTCTATGCTAATATGCTTGTTGTTTATGTAACAGAATGTGGCTTACACAATCGATTATATAAAAGTGTGTTTTTGAAAAAACTTTGTTTTTTTATTCACTTGTTCAGTTTACATTACAAATAGCTATTAACATTCTCGCCTTTGAGCAAAAATAGTTTTAATTAGGCGTGTTGCTAAGGCCAAGGCTAAGCCTAAATGACAGTTGTGTTGTATTGTATTTACTTATAAAAGTAAATAAAATTGATTTACAAACTTGGTGAATTTTGTACAATCTGTTCGGTTTTCAAATAGCATAAACGACATTGTCATTAGTTATTGATTAATTATTATAGCATTGATAATTTGGTAATAAATAAAAATTACCAAGATTACGTAAGTAAAGTAATGTTTGCACATCAAATGCTTTACCTGAGCGTGATCTATAAATTAAATTTAAACTACGCAAATCACAGTAGGTATAGTCTCAACTTCAACCAGATTAAAATGGGTCAGTAAATAAACAAAATTACTGAAATTCAGAGACGTGTGCGTTAAAACTAAAAGTTAAACAGCACCGGTTAAGAGTTCCGAGCGATAACTAAATTCGGCCTTCTAGACATTAAATGATGTACCCAGTCGTTGTGAAAACAATGTAAAAATTGTAGCAAAAGAAATTCAATAATAAATGCTGTTATTGTTTAGTTTAGTTATGCAATTTTTAATTTAAAAAGCAAAAAAGTAATCATTGTTGTTTTTATTAATATAACGTTGACCTTCAAATATGCGCTGTAGAATAGTAAGATGAGTAAGAGGGTAGGCGCCTAGCCATCAGGTAAAAAGTCGGTGGTAAAAGTTAACCTCTTTTTTGCGCCAAAAGCACTTGCCAGCGTATTAGAAGGCGACGGCTCTCGATGAATAAGATGCGTTAGTTAATGTTACTGAAGGACATGGTGACATGGACAGTTTCAGGGAGAATGGGGATGCATTCCCACTGATTTTCAGTTAAATATTTTTTTATAGCAATTTATAGGTGAACAGCAGGGCGGCTAACAATGGAGGATCCAGGAATTTGGTAAGGGGGCCCACACATTTTTTTTAAAGCTTGATTAGTGCCGTTATGCAACCCATTGTAAGATAATTCGATTTTTTATTCTTTCAACTCAAGCAAAATGAATAAATAAAATTAAACTTTTATTTACTGAGCAGATGGGCTACCTTCTTTCTCTCTTAATTTGTTTCATTCTCTACTGTCAACACAATCCATCTCTTTTTCAGCTTGCTGCAGAGTTAGGTTATCAGACACTTCAAAGCTGAGAATGACTTTTTAGCTGCAGTATTAAATACTATGGGTTCGTCAAAAACTAAGGTTCGTCTCAATCAGACCAGGGACGTTATTTGGGGTGGGGTGGGGGCAGGGGGTTGTAATTTACAACTACGTATTCATGTGTGCAGGACGAACTCCAACCCTTCAAACAATTTCTTCTGGATTTTATTCTGCGTGGCCAAAGTGTAAAAACATAGACAAATTTAATTAATGTGATTTATACTTTTAAAGAACTTAAAATAAACTGAGTAAATACAGTCTTTTGACAAAGCTAGGTAAACTCACTTTTTTATTTTTTTAGTTATATGCTCTTAGGGAAATAAACAAGGAATAAAATTTACAATGTTAACAATAAAAAATCCACCAAACCAAATCAAAATAATAACTTCAAGATATGCAAGAAAAATAACATTATCATGACAGCAATGATGATAATGACAATAACTATAATAACAACAACAATAATAAAAAAATAATAATAATAATAGTAATAATACCAATGATGATGATGATATCCACAAATTAACAAAATTTTGCATAACTCTGCACAATATCGTTGTGACGCCGTCAAGGAATTTTTCAAACAAAGCTTTCTCGAACAAAAAACTTTAACATAAACGAGAAATATAATGCTACAGTTTCAAAAAAAAGTTTTAAAATGGAGATACGACATCATCGCTTCATGTTAGCACGTTTTTCTGCTGCGTCGTTTCGTCGAAGGCTTTAGCTCCATCAGAAAGGGACGCATCTTGTAAAAAAAAAAGATCGTGCGCTTAAAAACTTGAAAAATTTTAAAGCTTTGAAATAAAAAGATATATAAAAGCGAGAACCAACTTTGTGGGGCTGAAATATCACAGTTCGTAGCAGTTTGTTCCCCAGGGATGGATGAGAGGTTATCATTTTGTTCTAGATTCTCAACATCTGTATCAGTCTGAAAGAAAGGTGATATAACTCGTTAAAAATACTACAAATTAAAAGCAGACATATATATATATATTCCTAGTAGAGTCTTATATATATATATATATATATATATATATATATATATACTTTTATGTTCCTGATTCGAAATAGACAAAAATTCCTCATTAATCACCTCATCATCACTTTCATCATCATCTTCTTCATCTTCAACATCTGCTGATGAATTCTGTTTTGAAACTGCAATGTTTTCTGGCCAAAATCTTTGCACAGTCTTTTTAGCTTGGCGTCTCACTTTTGATTTGCTGATTTCTGCCGCACCACTGTTCAGCATCGGCTGTAATATTCTGCGTCTCCCGTTGATGAACCTGATGAATTTATTCGTTTTTGACAGATTAAATCTATTAAACAAATCGTGCATTCAAACAAATATGGATAAAAAACATAAAAAATGTACCAGTTGTTGACTTGGAGTATCGTGAGATTGGTTTGCGAGGCTATCTGACGCTTTTCATCTTCCGTCGGATATGGATGCTTTTGAGAGAAGACAAGTGCCAATTGAATAAAAAAAAAACAAATTGCTGGTAGCAAGAAAAGTTAAAAAAAGAAAAAATAGATCAGCTATAACTATGATCTTAAATGGTGCTGTAAGTTCAAAGAGAAGGTAACAATCGATGTTATGTTTAATGAGTGACAATGAAGTTACACTTATGTGTTGAAACAGCCAGGCCTTCATAACTCTGGTGGCCTTCTTTGGTAGAACTCCTCTCTTGGCTTTCTTCTGAGTTATTTCATCCTCCGTTTGATTGTATAAATGGTCCACTGAATCGAGTATTGTTTTTGTTTATGCAAATAATAATAATAATAATGATGAGGAACTACAGATAGATAATTAAATGAGAAAATTTAAATTTACTTTAATTAAATAAACCATACTTCAGTTTCAAAATTAAAACACACAAACAGAAAGAATGTTACTACTAACAAAGATGGCTTGATTCGACGACAGAGCCATTCAAACCAACGTACGATACCGACTCTTGTACAGTTCGCCCGGAAAGTGGAGAAGTCGAAGCCGAAACAGGAGACTGGATCTACGTGTGAATTGATATTTTCCATGAAATTTTTTTCAAATAAACCAAACATTATCAAGAAATAAAAATCAAACAAACAGAAATAAATCAATAAATTAATTAACGTGTGCTAAAAAACAACTTGGAGCTTACTTGTATCGGTTGGGCGACAAGTCCATGGGGCGTCTGGACCATCTGGTAGACTGTTCCACCTGACACCACCTGACCTTGACCGAGCCCAGAAATAGGGGCAACAGCTGGCATGATAACATTGCCCGTTGGTTTCATCGAAGAATTTGAAATGTCTCCCGATACTTCCAAATCCTCTTCAAGGTCGGGAGGAACCAGCTGACTAGAATGAAGGGTGGTCTTCAAACAATTGATATATCTCGTACAGAAGTCTTTGCACAATTCGTGAACTTTTTCAAGCTCTAACATGTGAATTTTCATCACTTTTATGGCCTCTATCATCTGAAAATAATAAGTAACTAAATAGTTATAAAATTACAAAAGAATTCAGGCAGTTTATTATTTTTTAAAAAGTAAGTAAGAAAACATTGCTGAAGATATCCTTTTTAAACCTACTAAAAAATATTCAGAATAAAATATGGATAGAATAAAGAAATCTTTTGTGAATATCAATAAGAGCATGATTAATACCATCAGTGAGCTTTTAAATAAAATTTAAAGAATGAATTTATAATTCACCGCACCAATTCATCGACATCTGGATCGTCACTGCTGATGGAAGTTCCTTCCTGATGACATCGCAACAAGAAGTTTTGTATTTCTGCGTCGACGTTTGCCGACTGGTTCTCCGACGAGCTTTGAAAGTACTGATCGCATGCTTCGAACAGATTGGAGAACAATTGAAACAAGGGATGTCTGGAAATTTTTTATTTTAAAGAACTTTTATTGTTTCGTGCAAACAAAAATATTCTTTTATGCCACATCGAAAAGCAAGAGAATATAAAACCACACTGGTAGATTTTCTGTTTGTAAGCCTGGATTTGTTCATCGGTCAAGTCAGAGTGGAAATTATCCTGATCAGCTTCATCGTCTTCTGGTTCAATTTCAGCCACTCCATCTCTGTCAGAAATGGAAAACAACACAAACTTAACCAACAAATACAAAATGAAATGCTCAATCATCACATAAAAATCACTGGAGCCATTTTAATCAAATTTTTCATCGAGATAGTCTTCATTTAAAAAAAGTTTAAGCTATTTAAAAAAAATATCTGGTCTTTATTTTACGTTTTACTGTCAACAAGCGATAAAAAAACCCGAGCAACGCCAGGTAATCCTGCTAGTAAAAAATAATGAGACAACTAAAATAAATACAAAGATAAACATAGAATCAAATCACAAACCCATTAACCTCTAAATTTCATTTAATAACATTAACATTAAGATTATAAATGATTAATTCTACATTAGTAGAAAATAAATCATAACAGTTAATGTAAAAAATCGTGAAAAGATACAAAACACTCATAGCTATGATTAATGCTTTGTCATTTTTTATCGACAAAATTTTTCACCAGACTCAGTGGGGACGTTCAGAAGCATTTTGAAGGGTGGTCTCAATAATTGACACCACAAACTATTGAATGCATATGTGATAAAAATTAGGGCTGTGCCGGTATATCGGCAATACCAGTTCTGCCGGAATGAAGGGTGCCGGTATTGAACAATCGGCATTCAGCACATCACGCATAAAAGACAAAAAATTAAAGACTACAGCAGCAGTATGAGCAGTGCAATTTACCTGAATGCCCATTTTTTGATACACTTTAATTACGGACAACGGTTCTTAGCAATAGCACAGCACTAACGGTCTAGCACCGTTCCGCTTTGTTAACTGAACCATGACTAATTGTAGTTTAGTTTAGTTCAGTTTCATCGTCTGAGCTGGCGACTGACTGCGGAACGTAACACTAACGCACTTTCAAACAATATTTCTAGCCATTTTCAGGCTTTTGACATTATACCGGTACCGGTAGTACCGGTTTTTGGCCCGGAAATACCGGTACCAGCAAAAAAAAACCATACCGGCACAGCCCTAATAAAAATGAACAGTGTAAAAATCTGTTCCAAGATGCAGTGCCACAATGACCCCATGTGCATGCAAAACATATTAATTACACACGTATTTTCAAGCAAACACAGTGAAGTTAATAAAGAGGGTTTAAAAATTAAAGTAAGTATCTATAAACAAGTAAATTAAAAACGAATTTTTAAAACCAATGCTCTTATATGTAATTAAAACACAAATTTTGCAATCAATTTTTGCTTATATTACTCTTTTATTTTATATTAAAGTCGAAATATCTTAATTATATCGAAATATCGAAATTAATTAAAATTAACTAAATTAATTGACTTATTGTAAAACTAATAATTGAATATTGCATTGTCTTCTATTTTGAGCATGTATGCAAAATTTGAAAAAAAATCTATCATCAGGAAGTGACTCAAAAATTGATTGCAAGATTTGAAACAGACAGAGAAACAGAGACGACGAGTTAATAAAAGCATTGGTAAAAAAATAAAAAATAATTATGAAAATTAATAATTAATAATAATTAAGATATATATATATATATATATATTATAAAAAACAGACCCGTCATTTTTTTCACTAAAGATGACTTGCGTCGGAACATTGTTGGTCACGTTGAATGACGGTGTCATAATGATGTTAATTCCTTGTGGTTGGTACATGACGGGCATTCCGGGGTGAACGAATATCGGAACATTTTCAAGACCAGTTTGCATCTTAAAGTTATCTGGAGAGAAAAAAATCGATGAAGATATTCAATTGATTCATGTCAAATACAATTATTTAATAAGTAAAAGAAAATGTTAGCTTTCATTACTACTAAAGTAAAAGGTTATGAGTTATTAGTAGCAATTTATATCATTAACATAAGAATTGGAATATAATCAGCACAATATTTTTTTTGAAAAATAAATTGCTGCAAGTCTCTACAACTAAATATAAAAAATAAAATTTAGAGTCTAAAAATACAATAATTTGAATTAAATATAAAGGGGTATTGGTGGATTAGTAGTAATAGTGAGGCCTGTAGGCTGGAAGTTTGAATCCCAATGGCACCACTAGCTCCCATGGGGGCACCTTATAAAGCTGTCCTGGATGTTACTTACTGTAAAATGACCCCTCATGTGATAAACAAAAGTTAAAAATTAAGACATGGTGCCGAAGTCATTTCCAAAAATAAAGCAGCACTATAATCTTAATTAATAATTACAGTAAACATGATCAATGACTCGATCATCCTGCCATCAGCAAATTATTTTCATACAAATTGACACCATTTCATAACCTTAATTATTGGCAGTCTACAGGCCTAAACTAAATGCTGTCTGGAATAGCAAGGTTTAAACAACAATGATTGTAAGCATAAAAACATTTTTTATTTTGACTGAAGAACCACCTCGTGCCTTTATTAAAAGATTTATTTCCATTTAATAATTAAGTGAAGCAAAACTAAAAAGTCAAGTCAAGTTTGAGAGCAGAACCATCCTGGCAAAGAAGATTGTTTCTGTGCAATACTGTAATGTTATAAGACTATAATATAGTCTTATGTTTTATATAGATATAGTCACTATACACTATATCTTAAAAAATAGAAAGATTAAAAATTGATATAAGAAAACAATATTAATAGTGAATAATTGCAACACAGTCAGATTATTAAGACATTGATATTGAAGCTGTTTTTTTGGGCTTGTCAGAAAAGATAGGATAGACTGTCCTATCCAGAATTTTAATAATAATTTAGTAGACAAGTGACAAGTAGTAGAGCCGAAACACCAAAACAATCATTTCAAATATTCAATAAGGTTGCGTGAAACACTGGAAAACAATTACTAAATATTAATAAAATCAGATAGCATGCACACTAATATGACTAAATGACTAATAATAACGAAAGCAAATACGGACAACTGTGACAACAAGTAGATGGGTGTAAAATTTTTCATTTTCTTAAGAACCTGGAGTAGTTTATCCGAAAAGCATGGCCGGACGCCGCAACAAAATAGAAATGCAAATGACTGACAACGTCTATCGTAAGGCGACGAGCACTTTTCGACCAATTAATGATCTCCGACAACGTCACTCATCGTCAAAATGGCGAGTTGTGCCCTTCCTTTAGCACACAAACGTCTATTTTTAGCAGTGTAAACAAGATGTCAAAATCGACTACAGAAAAACAACAACATAATGTTGGGTCAGATGAGCAGTTGTATTAAAATTTTATTTGTTCAGTGATTTGTTTTATAGATTACATTTACATCCAAAGAATCACGCCAGTCTTCACCTGGATTTTCTACACTGACTGGGCGGTGCCATTCGTTATCTGACATTTTGTCATCCTCTGTTGTCTATTGGTAGTCAAATTGTATGGCACGTTTTAAATGAAAAATTATGTCATTGGGGTCATTTTAACTGGTGAAAACTAGAAGCTTTTGAAAAAATAAGCCGAAATTTAACTGGAAAAATTTCTTGAGACGTTCTTTCTTTATCGCAGATATCTGTCTTCAGTAAAAGAAGACAATAGCGAACTGAGTGACTCATAGCCTATAATAATACAATAACAATATGGCCCGGATGGTAAATCAGTGAATGGCTGAAAAAAATAATAAACTCAAAGCATCGACATACGTTTTTGAGTGATTTGTGATCATCCACATTAGCCCACTTAAACAACATGCACTTATATGCGCTGCCGTAATCTCTCAAATTTCGCTTCAAAATTACCAGCTACTTTTCTCACTTTACCATAAAGCCCTAAGACACAACCAAATATTATTTTCTTATTTCTTTCGGATCGCAGTTTTTTTTTATATTTGTATAGATTTACGACTGCGCTTAACTGCTGTTTAGATCAAGTTCTTTTTTTCTGCGTTTAGGGCAAATAAAGTCCGTTTACTACACTCTTAAATATTGATAAAATAAATGAACCTTGGCGTTTTCAATAACTAGTTTAATTAGTCTTCTAGAAATATAATAGATTATGTATGTGATAAAGAAAACTGCAATGGGATAGTTATGTAAGCTAATTCATCACACACACACATTTTGAACATTTCATTTATGATCATGAATTCTTAAACTGGAGCTTCTCTTAATCTAATGGTCTCTATTTTAAATCACATAAAATACTTTTTTTCTAAGCATTTTTGGACAATCCATAGTTACGTATAGAGCAATTTCTTAGTCTCTGACAAAGCCGTTTAGTCATTGCTTACTGGCGAGATCTGAACAGAAATATACAGCGTTGCTTTGTAACACAACATTTTTGAGCTTCAATCGAGGGATAGCTTTATCTCACCCTCAAAGATGTTACACTTGCCTGAAGCACTAAGCTCACAGCCAAGGTGAGTCAGAAGGCCTACAACAACAATTCTTAAATGAGAGGATCAATATAATGATAATGGTGCTGTTCTGCACATTTTTAACTTTTCTACAAGTATAAAATGGCGACACGTTTTGGTAGGGCGTCCATGCGTACCTGATAGTGAAAGCAACTAAAACAGCATATAGTGAACATTACATAGTTTTCAAAATATGTAGCAGAAAACAACTGTGATGCAACAATTAGCCTACTGATGATTTTAAACTATTTAATCATTGTGCGAAATTATGCAATTTAGAATACATCAGCAAAAAAAACCTTATACATACGATGGAGCCGACACAAACTAGGCAATAAAATTACAGTAAAAGTCCTGTAGAACCGACACCCCTGTGGAAGAGCAAAAGTCTCCACTTTTCTTGTCTGTCCATTCTTCGAGGATAAGCTACAACATGCCAGATGCAGATTTAAAAAATTCCACTCCGAACAAAAGTGTCCGTTGCTCTTAGCGGACGCTCTTGAGGGAAAAGCTCTAGAAGACTTTTACTGTATATGTTGCATCAGTAAACAAGACTTGAATATTTACAAAACAAAGGTTCCCAAACACTAGTCAATACATCAGTAAACGGTTTCAATAATGATACATCTGGAGAAGACAACTGGTCAATGTGTTCATATATCTACTCCACACTGTGATCAGCAAATCAGATCTTGGTGAGCTAGAAATTAAAAAAAAATAACTAAATAAATTTGTCCACCATCTGATCAATGAGGTAACAATTATCTATCACAATAACTTTCTTAGTTTACAAACCGAGAAAATGCGTTAAGGCCAGCAGCACTCTCTTTATAATGTTTCAGAAAAAGTCCAAGTTCATCTTTTGTCCAGTTAGATGTCCTGCATGGTTCAATTATCTTGAAAAAAAAACAAACAATATACAATTGCTGACAGAAGCTTAGAATTCAAACAAATCTACAAATTTAAATATTTGAAAATAAAACCTCACATTTCTCTGAATAATTGAAAAACTCTTATTTAAATTGACAACAACAGTATAAACATAAAAATTCATACCTTTTCAAACAAGTCAAAAAAGAATTCTTTAAGCTCTTTGTTGTGAATTAAATTGATGCCGATTGTCACCATTGATTTCGAGTGTGACTAGTGGTTTAAATGTATAAGTATATAAACAAACAAGAGAAAAATAATTTTTACTTGTAGGGTGTTTGACAAGGTTTTCAAGAATGAGAGAGAGAGAGAATGAGAAAAAAACGCAGTGGAAAGAGAAAACAACCGAGAGCAAGTTGATAAGAAAGAAAAAAACGACAAAAAAACTTTTACAATAACCCGGACAACAATGTCTAACCCAGCTAGTAAATATATATATACATATATATATATATATATATATATATATATATATATACTAGCGGGGTTACCCGGCGTTGCCCGGGGTTTTTAGAGGTTTTTCTAATGTTTGTCCCTCTCGCTCCCGTTTCCTTCTCCACTTTCCCGTTTTCGTCGCGTTCCCGGTCGCTTTTCCGCTCTCGGTCGTTTTCCAGCTCCCGGTCGCTTTCCCGCTCAGAAGTTTTGTTATCGATTTTCTCTCTTGCTCGCGTTTCCTTCCAAGCTTGCTCTCCCGATTCCAGTCGCTTTCCGCGTTCCCGGTCGCTTTCCGCGTTCCCGGTCGCTTTCCCGTTCCCGGTCGCTTTCCCGTTCCCGGTCGCTTTCCCGTTCCCGGTGGCTTTTCCGTTCCCGGTCGCTTTCCCGTTCCCGGTCGCTTTCCCGTTCCCGGTCGCTTTCCCGTTCCCGCTCACGCTTGCTCTCCCGTTCCCGGTCATGCTTGCTCTCCCATTCCCGGTCACGGTTGCTCTCCCGTTCACGCTCATTTTTTCTTTTCCATTCTTTCATAACTTCTGTTAGCCTATAAAACGTAAAATAGATTTGCTAAGACTATATATATATATATATGAATGTTTGTGGGTTAGTTTGTCTATTATAGAAACGGGAAAGCGACCCGGAACGGACAGCGAGCGGGAACGGAAAAGCAAGCGTGAGCGGGAATGGGAGAGCAAACGTGAGCGGGAAAGCGACCGGGAGTGGTAAAGCGACCGGGAGCGGGAAAGCGACCGGGAGCGGGAAAACGACCGAAAACGGGAAAGCGAACGGGAGTGGGAAAGCAGGTGGGAAAGGAAACGGGAGAGAAAGAGACAAACATTAGAAAAACCTCTAAAAAACCCGGGCAACGCCGGGTATCTCCGCTAGTACATACATAAACACACACACAGACACACATACATGCACATACACATACATACATACACACATACATACGCACATACATATATATATATAGTTCCCGCTCGCTCACCCGCTCCGCTCCGCTCATTTTGTGACGGATTTCAAATTTTTTTTTTTATTTGACTTTCCCCTTGACTCTCAAGGTTGTGTGAAAATTTCATTACGATCGGATGAATGGTGTAGCAATGCATAAATGACATTAACATACATAAATACAAACATTCATTTTTATATATATAGATATATATATATATATATATATATATATATATATATATATATATATAATGAATTATTGAGATATGCCCCTTCTGGACGTGTAAATCAAACAAAAAAACTAATGTCAAATAATTATGCAGAAACCTTGAAATTTGATTCAAATTCCTGAACAACATCAGGTGATACCTTCGATCTGACAACTTTAATCATTGATCTGCCATAAAAATAAGACAAAATAAAATGACAACAATATCAGCATGAAAACTACGAAAATAAAAACTTCAATAAAATACTGTTTGTGCTCTTCCATGGTTTCTTTTTCTAGCACTACTTTGACCTCTTTAATGTCTTGAAAGAAGTCACGATCGAAGTCTGCATCGTTGTTGTCAAGGAGCTCTCTGCTTTCAGCTTTTTAAAATTTATGTTTAATTGTATAAAAAAAAACAAATTAAGAGTGCATTTTTTCATTCATTTTTGAATTGTTCGGTGAAAAAATATCAGCTGTTGTTAAAAATAACAATAGACTTGTAATTTTATCTAAAAAGCAAATTATAAATAAGAGTCAAATCTATTTTTTCATTAACAATTTCAATCATTAGATCCACCAATATTTTACATATTAGATCAACCCATATTTTAAATTTGAGATCCACCACTATCTTAGAGATTACCCCAACAAACCTCATGTCAATTATGACATGAATATAACATCTAAATTAAATGACCATAACTTTAAACCTGTATTTCTTGAATAAAACATATTTTTAGCATTCATTTGTCTAAAATAACTTGAAAATGCATGAAATAAATGTCATAATAAAAAATATAAACAATTTGTCCAACCTTTATTGACAGGTGACCAGCTATTCATTATAACATTAGCACAATAAACAAAATCTGGAAATGTAAGATAGGCAAGCTTCTTCTTACTCAGATCAAAACGATTGGTCGACAGAAAAACCACAGCAGCATATTGTCTGATAGGAAAATAAATTTAACAAAAATTTAAAAAAGTTTTATAAATATAAATATTTATTTAAATATCATTAAATATTTATTATTTAAAGTGGCTAAGCATTCCTAACAGAACGTCGAACTCATATATTATTGAAATAGGTATTACAGTTTACTACCATAATTCCAGCCCTGAAAATGTTTGCCTCCCTATTCTGCAGGTGGGGACAAACTTGCATTGGGCTAAAAAATGAGGAAATGCACTTTTTTGGGGTAGGAGTTTTGCTAGGATGATTTTACGGGCAGAAGACAGAATGTTTTTGGATATTTGTAACTTTGAAGATTTATTATTTAAATTTAATCAAAACATTTTATAATTTTAATTTCTTTTCAAGTAATTTAAATTTACTAATGTTCGAAGCAATTTCAAGTGTAAGTTTTCACAACAATGTCAATCAAAATTTCTATTAATGTATTAATATTTTGCAAAAGTTGGTTTTGAAGTTTTAAATTATTTTTAACTGAGAAAAAATAAATTCTAATCTCATTGGAGTATCTTTTTAAATTTTCAAATTAAAATGTTTTTGCTTTTCGGCAGATCTCATTTTGGCGTATTCCACTAAACCTCAGCTTGAAATTTTTGACAAAAATAACAATCTGTTAAAATCTGTTAACAAAAATACACGACCACTATTTCACTGACTGGGCTAGCGGCAACGGGAGAAGAAAGCCGTTTGAGATATTTTCAACAAGACTCCCAGGAGTATCTTCTACTACCTTGAAAACCCTTTTCACATTCTCAAACTGTAAACAAACAAAAAACGTTCTAGAATTACAAAAAACAATCAATAGAGATAATTTGATAAAATTGTCAAAAAATGACTCGTACTTAACCTGCCTCTTGCAGCTTCGGGCTGAGATTCTAGTTTTCTCACTGATTTCATCAAGAGAGTTCCTCAACCGAGTAGACAATTTCCGACCAAGAAACTCTCTCACGATTATTAAGTCAAATTCATAATATCTGTAGTTATTTTTCAAATGTAAAAGCATTATTTGAATCCTATATTTACTGAAAAAAGCTATACTCATTAAACCCTAATGTTGTGAGACACATTCTCCTAATTCTACCTCAAGACCATAAACTTTAAAAGCCAGTACAACGAAGACTCTTTCTAATCATGACACACTCATACAAATAAACAATCACCGGCTTTTAAAAACATGATATAAAGTTTATGAAATTATGTAGTGAAAACAATGCTTACATACTTTTCAATGAGTTGGCTCTGCATCTCAGAAGTAAGTTGGACCTTGAGCTGTGATGATAATTCAATGGGATTTTTCAGAAAATGCTCTAGAAGTTTAAAAGTTCTGTACTGATCATCTATATCGCCCAACAACATCTCAAAAGTTGCTCCAAATTGAAGAAGAGTGCCTCGCTTTTGCTGAATTTTCGCCGCCCCATCAGCTGAAGAGTTAAAAAAACCCAAAAAGAGTGATAACAGAAATGTCTTTTTGTGATATATATATATATATAATATATATATATATATATATATATGACAAAACTCAAACTGTTAATTCCACAAGAAAACCATAGAAATAAGACATTTATTAAAAAAATAAATCCATTCAACAAAAAATTATAAAAAAAACACCAATTTACTAAAAAAAAGTTATTAATTTTAAATTTTACTAGCCTGAGTGCCCATCCAACCACAGCTGATACACATCTGGATCTATAATAGTCTCGTTGCCAACAAACACATCTAAACTGGACATCACAGAAAACTTATAAATAAAACTTTAAAAAATATCCCTTTAATATTAATACGTAAAAGATACAAGTGAGAATTGTATTTGTTCTGCTTAGCAATAACAATAGTATCTGTGTAAAAGTGAATGAGAATGCATCATTGTAACAAAACTGTCAAATTAAATTTTACGCACGTTATTTAAAATTAATTCAAAAATTTTAATTTTCAAAAATTCATAATAATAAATGTATGTATTTTGGAAAGTGTTTTGTGTTTACATTTTACTCCAATTTCTCTGTTTATCTTTTTGTTTACATATTTATAAACGCTGGGCATCTCTTTTTATTTCAAGCATTTTATCGTTATTTCATTTTTGTAATTTCATTTTTCTAATAAAAAAATGTCGCGAGGAATGTCGTTATACGCAGGTTTGTGAACGTTGTCGTTTTACAAACTTTTATTGTAGGGCCGGTAAAGGTTCCCTTTGACGGCCCGTGCCGAAAAATAATCGTATTAATTTTATTTTGTCACAATAACATAAAAAAACAAATTTAATACCAATTTTAATTTAAAAAAAAAACATTTATCGTAATTTGAGAGACTTTGAAAACGTAAGTAGTACCCTTTCAAGCCCTATTTACATCGTAGTTGTGAGTGGTGAGCTACGAGATGATCGTATGAATGAAATGAATAAAAAATAAATAAAATTAGTTTATAATAAAATTTTATTTATAAAACAAACTATCAGTTGTAAATAAAAATTCCATTAAAATTTTAAAACTCACCGCCCGGTAACTCGGGACGGTTTGCAAGAAGTAAGAAAATTGGAAATTATTAAACTAAGTTAACTTCTTTAAATAAACGAAATTTCAAATTTTTAATGAAGAAAAACTAAAAAATAAATGTTAAAAAAAGTAGTTTATTCGAAGCAACGTCGAAATTTGAATATTTGTAAGCGAACATTGTGTATTTGCGTCGTTTAAACTTTTCCTTCAAATCCTTCGTTTAAACTTTTCCTTAAAACTCAAACGTACATAAATTATAATTACATTATTTATTTTTGTATATGACATTTTCCCATTTTAAATAAATTACTTATACTAATTATCATAATTTTTAAACTAGTGTTTACTTTTAATCGTGTTTATAGTTAATTATAGCCGAGAATTATGTATTAATCCGCCACACGGGCCGTCAAAGGGAACCTTTACCGTAGGGCCCACTTAAACGTCACTGTTCTCCCCCCAAAATGACATCCCTGTCCTAAGATTGGACATTTCTTTACGTTGTTTAATTTTGTTATCAAGAATAAGATAAAATATTTTGCAATATTGAAATTGCCTGTTATTTGACGATAGAAATTATATGTGATGAACGTAAATATTTATTTAAATGAATAAATCATTTAATTTGTTTTTTGAAAATATTTGATTAGTACTGCACACTGTAAATAATTGTTTAAAAATGTAAATGTATAACATTAGGGCACTACTTTGTATATCAATTAATACCACAGCAGCGCCGGGAACTGCTACAATGCAGTGCGCTCACTGTCAATAACAAATAGCTTTTGACAGTGCTTTACCACACACTGTCAACAGCCAATCACATTCTTTTTCAGTGCGTGCACTGTCAATAGATTCTACAATTTTTTTGTGTATTTTGTATGCTGCTAAAATGTTTTAAAATTTGGCATATAATTTAGTGTTAAAGTAAAGTATAATTTAATATTTATTAACGTATTCTGTAGGTGCAGATGACCAACAGAAGCGGTTTCAAATGGAGTTGGAATTTGTACAGTGTTTAGCTAATCCAAATTATCTCAACTGTTAGTTTTAGTTTTTACTAGCTAAAGTGGTAATTTAATTTTTATTTATTTATGGTGAAGCAATGGCAGAATCTGCTTCAAAACATATCACTACTCAAAATAACGATCACAAGCACTGCTTTTTAAGGTGACATTATAAAACCCTTTCTCCAGACTCTTTCAAATGGGTAATCGTTTAATATAGGCGGTCGCACACAAATTTCAATATAATTTTTAATTAAACCGATATATTCTTATAAGGAAATAAACATTGAATTCAAATATACATATACCAACAAATCGGAAATAGGTTTAAATGATATAGTGATTCTATGATCACTTCTTGCGATCAGACATCTAGTGCATTAGGCTTTTAGAAATTGGGGTGCAACGATCGCGCTCGGCTGACATAGAGCATTGAGTGCACAATGCTATGAGTGCTATCAAAGTTCTATGCATATGAGTTAAAAAGTGATTTAATGCTGCATATTTGATTAAGAACATAACATTAAAAAACAGACAAATTGAAAAAAAATTGATTGAATCCTTAATACTGGTGCCTATTTGCGCCTTACACTCCCGAAAATGCATACCATCTAATTCATAGCTAAATTTAAATTAGTTTGAAAATTAGTAGAATAATTTAATTTTCCTCTGCTATAGTAGAAAAAATACACTATGAATTGAAACAAAAACCTATTTAATAGATTCAGTAATAAAAAAGTTATTTAGTTAGAAAAATTGCATTTAAACTGTTGTTACTAGTTACTAGTGCCCGTCTGTGGGCTAAATTACCAGGAATGGTAGGCGTTTAATGCGTTTTATCAAATTGATAGCTGAGTTTAAAATTTTTCAAATTAGTAGAAGATTTAAGTTTTGCTAGAAAAGATAAACAATGATTTGAAACATAAACTAATTTGGTAGATTCAGTAATAAAAAGTTAAATTTAAAAGAGTACAACATATACTACAGATTTTATACTTCAAACACTCACAACTACAGAACAAATTTGAAGTGCTTTGCAAAGTTGTAAAATGATTCAATTTTAACATGATATAGTAGAATATAGAAAATTAATATAGAAAAATCACTAGTTTGGGTTCAGTAATTAAAAAGTTATCAAGCTCGGATTAAACGCAAGTTATTGCTGATACTGCGTGTATTAGTGACTATGATAAACTGAATTTTTAAGGCACCCATCTCTACTCTTTAAATATATATTTAAAACACTCTGCAAAGTCACATAGCAATGAAATTTAACCATCTTAAAGTAGAAATGATAATTAGATTTTGAAAACAAATAGCTAAGTTTCTAAACCAATACGAAAGCAAAAACAACTCGCTTGGAATCAAAGCTCAACAAAAATGAACTGTAAGAATTGCTTCAACTAGGGAGTTTTGGCTTTGGTCCTATTTTACAAGCATTCTCATGTAATTATTTTTATTGTGAGTTTATTAGATTGCTAGATATAAGCATTCACATATTACAAAATTTTAACACATTAAACTTTGCCTGTAAGGTTTCCAGTCTCCGATGTCCAAGTCTTGTGTTCATTGGAGCATTTTGTTTATGCGACTGCCTAGTTTAATAACATTTTTATAACCAATATAGATACTAAAATTTTACCGGATTCTGCAGTTATACTGGTTAATGTTGAAATCGCTAGTTCAAATTGTTTTTTCAATATAATTACATTTTTTTATTTAAGAATTAAAATCGTATATGCATTTTTATCTAAAAATGAATTTTAATTTTATGCATATATGATCGCACAAATACTTATTTTTATTTCAGATTTAGCTCAAAGGGGAACGTTTAGAGAACCAACTTTCATTAATTATCTCAAATATTTGATGTACTGGAAGGAACCAGAATATGCCAAATATTTAAAGTATGTCAACTTTATTTTATTTAAAGTTAAAGTAGATACATTTTTGAGTGCCACTTACTGAAAAGACCAGCTGCCACTTTACAATGTTGGCAGCTTGCAGATAAGAGTAACGGCGTATGCTGTGTTTTACGGCCCCGCTGGCAGCCCCACATACTACTCGCTAGCTCCTTGAGCGCACAAAGGACTTTAACCCCCCAACCGAAGTTGGAAGTCGAAGTATATTTAATATATAAAAGAATTTTTTTTAAAGCTCTTATGTACTTATTCAGATTTCCTCAGTGCCTTCACATGTTAGACTTGTTGCAGTACGAATCCTTCAGACTCGAATTGATGCACGAAAGGTGTGCAAAATTTATCGAGGATCAACAACTACTTCACTGGCATCATCACCTGAGAGTTCGTATGAAACTGATGAATGAACAGGCAGAAAATGTGGAAGGTCAAGGTCCCAGACAGAACACTGCTGCTCAAGTCTCTACATCGTCGTCATCCAATCAATCTCAGCAGCAATCGAGTGGTACTTCTCAAGCATATCCTGCTCCTTTAAATGCCAGTTTATTTAACAAATAGTTATCTATTATTATTATTTTAATATCCTTCTGCTCTTAATGATAATGATAATGCTACTAAACATTTCATATAAAATTAAAATATTAGAATGTTGCTATTTTTAGAAAGACAATTATATGTTTTGCTCATATTTGACAGTTGATTTTTTGTTTCTGTATATAAACAGTGAAGGAAAAGATTAATTTATCATCATAGGTCCCACAAACTTTTCATGTTTCAGAGAAATTTATGTTCATCTGTATCTTATTCAGTGGAGCAGACTTTGAGCTTTGTATTTATGATCCTGTCTATTTGTGACTTCTTTTGAATTCAACATGTTTGGCCGTTGGTTGGCTTAAAAAATAAGTGTTATTTAAATTCTATGGTTGAAATTAAACCAATAAAAAATTTGCTGGCTTATAACTTAATTTGAAGTTGCTAAATAAGTCAATATTTATTGTCAAAGGATTCTACTGAAAATATAAGTACAGTGAATAACCGAATAGCATAAATTGAGTACCGTGGAGAGAGTCTACTGGCATTTTATTCTTTTGTTTTGTAAGACTGAAACTCGTTTCAGAATGGAATAATTTTAAAATAGTCGTAATACAATGGAAGTCTATTTCACTGCATTTAATAATTGCAAAATTAATCTCGTAAAACTAAACGATTTGTAATGTCTCCTTAACCTCAAAACCCTGGTTATTTTCCTGATAGTTCATTGTTCATGAAATTCTTTTTTTTATCATCAAGGCGCTGTATGCTAGGTCTTATGCCATGAACTTTTATGTAAGTGTCATTAGGTAGGGGAGATGGGGGCTTTTTGATCTCTGGGGCACATTGATCTTTTGGCAATAACGTAATAATTTCTAAATTAAAAAAATTGTTTATGGTTTGTATTTGTTTCCGTACTATTTTTAGTCCTATTTCCTTTTCAACAATCCGCCGCTGAAAGTTGATAAATACGAAAGTTTGATTTGACCGGAGAAAAGTACATCTCCACAACAGTTGAGTTTCTGTAATTACAAATTAAATAAACATTTTTTCGGGAAAATTAATTTTGGATTGTATAAACGCATGTCTAAGGCTTATTTTATGGCATACTTTAATTCTCAAACAACATTTATTGATGAGATATCGCCTTTTATAGCGTGGTCCATGTCATAGGGGCTCTTTGATCTGTACTAATATGGGGTACGTTGATCTGTTGATCAAAGTGCCTTTTGTACTAGGATACTAAATGTACGCATTCTCCGGGCATTGGAGGTTTAGTGTAGTCCTATAATTTGATATTTTCATATGTGCAAATGATGACTTATTCCAATTTGAAAAGGATGATATTGTTTGTTAACTTCCAGACCCAATTCATCATGGCGGGACTGCTCGAGCCAGTCGTCACTTGGTCTTTGCAGAAGATTTATCCATTTTTCCTAACATGTGTTGAATTTATATAACTTTAATGATTATTATTATTAATAAAAGCTATTATACCTGTTTTCATGTGTTTTTTGAGAGAACTGGATGTGGGATCGTACTGAATTTTACCTAGGATCAACGTGCCCCATGGGGGGGATCATAGTGCCCCATATGCGGGGCACTTTGATCTTTTTTAGGGCTTGCACCAAAGTTCAATTTAAAAATAGTTCTCTTACATTATAAAATGTCAAACTTAATTGAATACATAGAAGAGATGTTCCTCTTTGTAATTAACAAAAAAAAGTAGATTTTTTGAACGGCTTGACTGTTATCGCCAAAAAACCTCAAAAGAGATCAAAAAGCCCCCATCTCCCCTACCTACCTATATAAAAGTCGTTCCAGTTGATGTATGCTAAGCTTTGGTTATTATTGAAGACGAAAGTATAAGAAAGAAAAACAGTTTGAGATGTAATTTCTATTATTTCAATTTTGGAAGTTATTTCAGCTAAACACCATGCACTACACTACCTTCAAACTAAATCTCACTGAAATGGGAACTAGGTACGTGATGTGAACTTTTGCAGCCACGGGAATTGAACCAAGACACCCAGTGTCGAAGACGATCACTTTACCGTTATGAAAACAGTAAAAAAAATTAGTTGCTTTGAAACAATTTATTTTCAAAACTCTTAATCATTTTATGTTAAATGTTTAATTACATGTGTGGTTTCTTTGGGAAAATATTGTAGATGTTTTGTGTTTACTAGTTTATTGTCTTGGTTATTTTGAATTTTTTAATTATCGGCCGGGATATAACCGATTTAAATTTTATTATAGTTTGCACTTGTCTAAATTTTGTTTGCGTTGTCTATTTTAAAATATGTCTCGAGCAGTAAGGGCTGAAACAAGAAGCAGAGCAAAAGAAGACATAAAAAGAGTTATAAGTGCAATCGATAAAGTCAGAAAATGGTTAGTGATAGTGGTTTAGTTTAGTCGTATTGACAGACTCTCTTAGTTTATAGTTAGTTATGGTTAATGGTGTAGAATGTAGAATTCTGCTGCAAGTTGTAGAGGTGTAAAGTTAAATTAAACGTACATTAAACTTGTGACTTGATTACGCTGCACTACAATACTGTTGATCTGTTGGCAAATAGTTAGTCAGCCAGTGCCCAACAAACAAGCAAACGAACAAAGTAAACAAATTGCGATACCGAAAATTTTCACCAGATATTATTTTGATAGACATTGCTAGAAATTTAAATCGTTAGGACTAGGATATGATAAAAACACGCCATAAAGATGTCAAAACATTGATTTTTTTATTTAAATTAGAAGTTCTTCTAATTTTTTGCTAATTTTAAATTCATTAAGACTGTTTTATTGTTTTAGAAAGACAAAACTATTTCAAATTACTAAATTAGTTAGTATTTTTATATGCACAAAAAGCTGTAATTTTTAATGCAGGGAAAAAAGATGGGTGGCCATTGGAGACACGACAATGAAAATTTTTAAGTGGGTTCCAGGTAAGAAAAAAATCTCGTATTTTATATTTCGTTATTTGAGTTTATATTATACTATTTTTTTTATTTGTTTTAGTGGCTCATCAAGACTCTCGACAGGTTTGCAAAAGTTGTACTTTGTAATTTCTTAAAACCTTTTCAAACCTAAACATAGTTCTTATGTCATTTCCATTTGTATTTCAGAATTTGTCTAGGAAAAATTTATTTGCGAGAAAAGACAAAGATGCGAATGTTGATGCTGCCAAAAAACTTGAAACAGGCCCAGCAAATGAAAATCAGATGCCACAAAATGAAGATAGCAACTTATCTCAAGGAAGCAGCAATTTGGGCAAGTAGCTTACTGGGTGGGGTGGCGTAATGATGCAGTAGCATTATCGTGTTTTATTAGTAAAAGTATGAAATATAGTTTGTTTACCTAGTATTTTCAATAAAGGGACCATACGATTTGCAAAAGACAAATTTGAGATATAGTTTTATATATCAGAGTCTGTTTTTCATAATATTTTTTACATAGGGACTGACTAATAAACTTTGATAGAATTGGAATTTTGATATAAGCATTTGACATAACAAGATTATGCTGTAGTAAAAATTATTCCCTTTCCAATGCTGGCCTAGATTCACTATAAAATGGCTCTCTTCTTGAGTCATGGGTCGTCAAACAACAAGTTTTTTGTTTAAATAACCAACAGTATGGATCTGGTATTTTTGAGTTTTTTTGCCCACGAAACATTAAAGAATGAACTGATTTTCATTTTAAATGGCTTAAAATGTTCTTCTCAACGAAAACTACTTCTATGCCAAATTCTCTCTCAATTTGTTGCAGTGTTTCAGATGTGATAGCAAACAAACAAACCAACAAACACAGATTGCCTTTATATATATATATATATATATATATATATATATATATATATATATATATATGTATATATGTGTGTGTGTATATATGTGTATATATCTTTGGTACATAGTAAAGTGTTTGGTTTGTGTCAATTTGTGTGTGCAGATGAGAACTTCATGCAGCAAGATGAGAACACAAGACAGAGTCAGGATTCAAGTCAGAGCGAGGAGTGCCGACCAACGGAAACTCCCGCGTCACAAAGCGACATCAACGAAAACTCATTCCTGTCTATTCAGAACTCATCGCAGAGTTCACAAAGTGGCGAGAAGACCGAGTTTTGATAGGAAATATTTATTATCCGTTTGAGAGGCGAAGGAGATTGTTTTTGTTTTAGAAAACTTTTTTGTGTCTAGCGAGCAAGATTGTAACGTTTTTAGGTTCGATATTTTTCTCTCTTTCGTTTTAGTATTGCATAAGTGTTGTGAGTTTTATAGAAATCTATTTTTTTTTTTATTCTGAAAGTGACACGTATTGTTCTTGCACGTGTTTCTAATTTGTTTATTGTCAGTAGATGGCAGTTGTGTTCTGTTCCGTTCTCATTTTGTCGCATTCATCATGGCACAAGACTTACTAAGGAACTTAAATGTTTTTTTTAAATTTAATTCAAATTTATTTTAACCAAAAAAAAATAAATGGAAATAAAAAAATTAAATTTTATTAAAATAAACAGTTTCCATATCTGTTCTTAATGGTTTTTTTAATCTTTTGGAATGTTTCTTGATCTCATCATCTCCTAGATAAATGATGGAGAGGTGGCATGTGAATGCTTTCTGGTGAGTGGTTCTTGTGATTGGTACTTATCTGCTGTTGACTTCTGATTCGTTTGGCGCGAATGAAATGTCGCCTGAATGCATCGATTTATAAATACTTAATGAGCTCTTTCAAATGCACGATTTTTTTTCGTTTTGATTTTTTCCTGTTGTACTGTATTGTTATGTGCTCCAGTCGGAATAGCAATTGAAGCAGAGGTATCGGAAGGTAGTTTGAGCATCGTGGGCGCTGATATATCATGGGGTTCGTGGCCTACTGCGGAGGTCTGTAAATATGATACCCTAATTTTTGTTTTGATGGGTTTAGCCTATGAATGTAATCAGTGGTTTAAATGTAAATGCGTTACATGGAACGACTTTAGTTCATTTCTAGCTTGTAACTGAGTTGTCGATGTTCACTCTCCCACCTAATTCAACTTTCGTCGGCGTTCTAAAAATTAAATATTCAAAATAATACAACCTGGAAATTGTACATGCATCTGATTTGGTTCGCCATGTTCTTGTACTAAATGCCAAAGCTGAAGTCTAACCAATAAGGTTCTCTGTTCTGACGTTGACTGTACATCCACCTGAGCTATGCTCAGCCATTTCATTTTATATTAGTGAAAAAATGTCATCCAAAACGAGACTTTTGAGTGATCGATCTGACGAGAGATTTTTTGGCTCGTTGCGACATGCTAGAGTGAGCTTGACGACATTGAGACTGAGCTTATGTGGAATTAATAAGTACTAACCATTTCCAGTTTGTGGTTGTGGCTTGTTGTTAGGATTCTTTTGATAGAAAGTACTTAAGTCGTGGCTTAAATAACGAATTAATGAATGCTTGACGATGACATTTTAAAAGTGGCGTAAGTCCATTAATAGACTTCAACCAGTTGAGTGCCGCTCCAGGAAAGCCAAAAAAAGACTATACAAGTATGTTGTGGTCCACGGTGTCAAATGCTGATGATAGATCATGCAGAACGAGAAGTGTGAGTTGTCTCCATCGGGAAATGTCATCTCTGCATGTTTTCAACGCATAACTCACGACATTTTTGCTTCTTGACAATCCTTGTCAAATGACAGGTCTGAAACATGACGGCAAATTTGACAGATCTCTGAGATATCAGCTTATCGTGGATGGATTTCAGTTCTGTTCAGTTCATCGTCGTGGCCCCGTCGACGTCAAGAACTTCATAACTTAGGAACGATAAGATGAAAGAGTAGAACATGAACAACATAAGTGTTGATATTGATATGACAACATAAGTGTGTTTGTGTGTAGATGTTGCCAACAGGCAATTCAATTTGTTTTCGAACTTTCAACATTTGGACTTGTCAATCAAACTACCGGTATAAGTTAATTTTCTCTCATAAAATCAATCCAAGAATAAATATATAAAAAAATTTATAAAACAAAAAAAACTAGTACACAGGAACAGATAGACAGAAAAGTAAGCAGCCACAGGTAAAAGCAAACAGAGCGACAATATTATTGGAAGATAACGATAATAATTCGACCCCGTAAGTTTTAAAATATCGTAGTTAATAAATGTATGTTGTCGTGTATTGGAGTTTGAAAAACTTGAACTCGGATAGGTGTTATTTTGCTTGCTTGTTATTTCTGAAATCTTCGAGTAAGTCCGTTTCTTTTATGACGTGTAGGACATAAAACAGATTTAAGACCTGGTCCAGTGTATAGGCTTTGAACGCCACTGCATTTAGGTAGGTAATTTTACAGTTTTTCAGATTTTTTTTTCATAAAAAAACAAAGAAACAAAAAAGTTCTCTGCTGACTTTTAAATATTTTCTTAATGTTCTTGGCTGACATCTTCCGCACAGAATCTCCATTAACAGACAGTGACTGAAATTTGTTTGGTTTGCTCTTGTTGTTGACGTTCCATTTTATTACAATTCAAACCACCGTACTGATCATGTCCCATTCTGGAAGGAAAAGTGAAAGTGCGAGATCCATGTGTGATGAACAGAGATGGGTGTGATGCATTATTTTGTATGCTATGCATAAGAATATGGGCGATGCATTAAAGTATGTGTGATGCATGATGCTTTGTGCAATGGATGAGGGTGTTGTGTTTGGCGTGATATTGTGTGTGGTGCACAGAGTCGGATCCAGGAATTCCCGGGGGAGGGGGGCAGGGTTGATCGCCAACTTTTTCCTTGAAGAATGGTCGATATGACAGGAAGTGGGTAGTCTAGTCAATTTAAAAAAAACATTCAAAAAGTAGTCAACTTTTTTTCCATGAATAGTCATTTTACAAAACCGGTTAGTATAGCGCAACAATATTTTTATTGATAAGCTGGTGGAGAAGTCCCATTCCCCTGGACCGGTCCCTGGTGGTGCATGAGCTTGTGTGTGGTGCATGAAAGTGTGTGTGGTGCATGATACTGGGGGCGATGCAGGAAGTTGTGTGTAGTGTGGTGCATGAGCTTGTGTGTGGTTCATGAAGGTGTGTGTGGTGCATGAGATTGTGGGCGATGCATGACGTTTGTGTGTGGTGCATGAAGTTGTGTGTAGTGCATGAAGTTGTGGGTGGTGCTGGATGTTGTGTGTGGTGCTTGATGTTGTGTGTTATGCATTGTTATGCAATAAATGAGGTTGCATGAGGCGCATAAGGGTGTGTGCGATGCATGAAGACATGCGTGAATAGTGAGCATATGCGGTTTATAAGGAATTTGTATAACTACTGAGGTTGAGCAATGCACGTGATTACGTGGGACGCATGAGGTTGTGTTTTACACTACAATTCAGTTTGCATGTGAATGCAGGACTAATATCTTACAAAAACCAGTATAATATTATGTTTATAAAACAGCATTTTGAGAAGAAATATTGTATTGTAAATGTGCCTAAAAGGCGCAACCATGACGTAATTTTGGTTACTTTATTTTTCTTTGGAATTATAACGAATATCTTGGAGATTATGCGTGACAGTTCTTTTGTATACGATCACTCTCTTTCCAATACTTAGTGGATCTGTTCGAGAATTTCAGTCTCACTCTCTCTCTCTCTCTTTCTCATCAGCTGTTATGGCATTTTTTTCTGCGTTTGGGAAACGAAATTTCAGCTAAGTGCTTCATGCTGAGTGTGTGCATATCGCACTTATTTCTCTCCCTGCTCTGTCTGATGACGAGGCATTGTTGCGCGTAATGCATCCATAATCGATTCTTTGTCACAGTACTTTAAGGTTTCCTTCATCGCATCTTCATCAGTCCCCCTCGTCCAACCCCCACCCCCGCACCTCTGCTAGCCGGCTGAGTATTTTCTTGAAGGGATGGCCAGCTAGAATTTATTTTCGAGTTTTCTTCTTCTTCTTTCTGCATTCATTCATTCACATCAAAAGAGTTTATCTGGAGAAAATATCGCAGTGGCATTAGCTGACGGATCTTAAATTCCCGATTGCCGAATCTATCTTTGAGCCTTCTTTGTGGCCCGGTGCTCGTGCTTTCGACCGATGGCTCAGGAGTTTGACCACTTCGAATTTTATTAAGAAGGATTTTACACCGAGGACTCGAAGAATGCTAGAGAATTGAAGCCGGCATAAAGCTGGTTTCAAGCGCGTCTACGAATTCAGCAACAGATTGAGAATCACACTTGAAATTTTCTGGAAAACGTTTTTATCTAATCAAAATAAACGTATTTAAATTTATGCGTAGACGTTACATTCTTGATTTTTCAGAAGTTTATATTACGATTCACTCAAAATTCACCTACGAAAGCAAAACAATAATGTTACAGAAACGACGCAGAGAAAAAAGAGACAGCTCATTATAATTTTTTTTTAATTGAAACTTAGATAAATCGATTTCTCCATGCTCAGAGAGCATCATGCAGTTATGGCAGTAGATATTGAAGAATACTATTATTCGTGTTGCACACGTATATACTCAGAGAAAAAAGTTAATCGCTTTTAAAAACAACAGAATAAAAGCAGTCACAATGAATGTATTAAATCTAATTCAGAACGAAATTTACTTCAAATAGCGTAAACAACTTAAAATTTGTATTAAATTATCAACAAATGCAAATTTATTTCTGAAATTTTAAAAGAACTATTTTTTTTTCAAATATAGTTTTCTTTTCTAAAAATTATTTTGTGTTTTTAAGCTTCATTGGTGTTTCAAAGAGACGTTGCCAGAAGTCAATAAGCAGTGACCGTGCGGAATTTAGCGACTTCAAGATGTTCCAGGCTTGCAGTATAATTTGTTTGTGCCACATGGAAATGGAGCATGCGGGAAAAAGGAAAGGAGAGAAAGAGAGAGAAAGAGAGAGAGAGAGAGAGAGAGAGAGAGAGAGAGACAAAAAAGGATAAAAAACGTAGAACGGTATAATTGAGTACTTTGATCTTCATCTTTGATTTTCGGTACAATTGTAGTAGTAGTAGTAGTAGTAGTAGTAGTAGTAGTAGTAGTAGTAGTAGTAGTAGTAGTAGTAGTAGTAGTAGTAGTAATGCTTTTATATCTTCTATGTTAACATTACCGTGTTTGCTTGCTTGATTGCTTGCTCGAGCCATGCGTTGGGACCCTTTGACGCTTAAAAAACCATACTTCCCGTCATCCAATGACAATGAGTTTTATTAAATTTTTATATCGATCAAGCAAAGTTTAAATATGATATAGAATAAAATTAATTAAAATTAAAAAAATATTTTTTTTAGAGAAATAAGCAATTCGTTTTTAGTTTCTTCAATAAAAACGATATTTAATTTTTTTTAAATCAAATATTTTTAATAAAAACTTTTTTTTTACATATTGATTTAAAAGTTTCTTATATTTTTCATCCTCACATCAATGAATATTCAGAAAACTGTTTTTTTCCTTAATTTTATAGACTTATCATTATCAAAAAATGATTTGAAAAAACTTAAAAGCTGCGGAATATATAATATAAAAGCCCACGTCTATGTAAGACGTCTGTGTAAGACGTTTTAGTGTGACGATTTGCTATATTGTTAATATTTTAATCCATCCTTTTTTTTTCATTCGTTTAAAATTCCATACGAAAGATAAAGCAATTTTTCATTGTATGTTATAAATAAATAAATAAATAAATAACAAAATAATTAATTAACTTATATTAATCCAAAAAATATATCCAATGTTCATCGTAATGTTAAAACATCCATTTTTGGGACGGGCAAAACCACTAGTTAGAACAAAAAGGGTTTGAGAAAAAGAAGTTTTTACGCTTCACTTGTTTCTATTCTTGTTTTTCTTATTTTCCATTTTCTTCTTTCTCCCGCTCAGCTTTCCTTTCCCGGGTTACAGCACAACTGATGAGACAGACTTGATTTCCTGATCTTCATTTCATCGGGTGACACCGAAAGTTTAAACATCCATTTGTATTCAAATTAATTACAAAAATCCTCTACAGAAGAGAAGTGAACCAACTTTTTTTTTCTATTAAAACGTAAATCTGATCCAGTTGACATTTTAAATTATGTTTTCATTCATTTACAAGACGAAGATCCTCTATAATTAAGAACTTTCGTTTATCTTCCATTTCCGCAAAAGAAAAAGTTTTGATAATTTTGATTTGAAAATTTTGAAAGATAAACATTTTTCATCGCGCTGAGTAATCTGTTCCTTTTTTTCGGATTTTAGTCGAATACTTTCTATTCCGTAGCATAGGAAGTGGGAACTCCTGGTAGACCCTCGGGCCGCTGAATTAGCCCCCACTCACTGGCTGGAAAATAAATGTATGACTGATCACATTTTCGTTATTTGAAAAACTTACATATGCTGTTCTGCCACTAAATTCATTATGACTGAAGGTTTATGTTAGTTTAATAATAAAATTAACGTTCAAAGAAGCTGATGACCAAGAAGTAGTTTTTCAGGGGGCACAGTAAAACATCGCAGGGAGCCCATATCACCATTATAGACAGTTCATATGTCAAAGGTACTTTTTACCAACATTTTTTTGAAACGTTCTTTTAATTTTTTCTCCTAGAAAAGCTTCAAAGTTCTCTTTTAATGTATTTTTTATAGAAAAAGCTCATGACAGGGAGTGGGTAGTCAGATGTAATTTTTCCAAATATTTTTAAAACCCTCTTTCAATTTTTCCTCCTAGAAAAAGCTGATGATCGAGAAGTATTTCCAGGGAGCCCATTAAAACATCACAAAGTCCCTTATTTCTCACCATAGAAGTGGTCCACTCAAGCCTCAAAAGTTTCCACTTTCAACTTCTCGGAGCATTTGGGCGGCTCACTTCTACCTTTTGAGGAAACAATGGTCTTCTCCTGTCCCCCAAATGACGTCCCTGGACTGGGTGGGTAGTCGTACGCATTTTCCCCAAAATTATTTTTCTGACATTTTCAAACTTTTTCCTTCAGAAAAAACCTGATGACCGGGGGAGGGTACTCGTAGGCACTTTTCTAAAAATCTTTTACAAATTTTCCACTATGGTGGTACGTGATTTTCACATTTCAAATTTTTCAGTTGAAAATTTTCTTAGGGGGGCCGCAACGCATTTGTGGGGCTGATCCCCAGGAGCCCCCCGTAGCTACGCGGCTGCGTAAAAAATAATTTCAGTCGCGGGACTTATCTACAACAAGAAGCGATCAAGTTTCTGCCCATGTAGAACAAATACAATTTTTTCCTGCAGTACATTATGGTGTGACAAAAAAGGTTTACCTTCAGTGCTGTTCTCTTTAGCCGATCCGAACGTTTGCCTAGCCGCCACCGCCGAAATTGTGTGGTTTAGCTGAATTTAAGCCAAATTTGTTAATAAGTAAGCCAGAAATTTTTTTTATGCTGATCGGCAGTCTAGTAGCTGGCCAACTGGTGTGAATTTACTCCATTTAGCACCCTGTTTTATGCTGGAATACTAATGAAAACGATTAATTTAATGCATTCAATAGACAGCAAAATTGGTTTTTCGGCAACCAGTTTTATCCTGCGTTGAAGAAGGTTATTAACAAATGCATCTCTCCGTGGTTCTGTGAACAAGCGGACGCCTGTGCGCGGCCGACGGGGAACGGACGGACGGACGCGCTACATCGTCACCGTGCCACGCTACATCAGTCAGGAACGGAGAAAACTCTCCGTGTAGCGTGCCACGTGGAATGATGCCAACGCGTCGCAACAATTGCTCGGAGAACGGCTGCAGCATCTGAGAGTTGTTCATTAGTGTGAAAACTAACTTCTTTTTTTTACCGTCGTTATGTTGGCGAGCCTAGTGGAAAGGTATTTGAATGGCACATGCTCTCTGGGCTGTTCTAAAAGCTAGATGGAACATATACGAGTAATAAACTTGAACAAATATGTAATGACTAATTTTTTTGCTACACTTTAAATTTTTATTTATCTTGCGCGATGTTCGTGACAGAGGAGATTCTTGCATCGTGGCTTCAGTGAGTTCAACAATCATTTAGTTTTAATTACATTTCTTTTATTTCATCATTAATATTATGGATATAATCCGTCGTTCTTGTTGCAAACGACAATTTATTATTATAAAGTCAATTATTAAGTCATTACTTATTTACTTTTAAACATGGAATGTTGTGTTCAAGTTGCAAACGTTGACTATAACGCTCTCCAATAATTCTTGCGGATTATAAGCGGTACTTAAGTAGCTCCATTAGAAGTTTTTACTAGGCGGGAAACTGATTTATCACATACGATCGTGTTCTGGCACATTTCCAACTCGTCTCTTGGCGACACACATAAAAGACATTAATAAAACACATTGATAAAACACATTAATAAAACACATTAATAAAACACATTAAAGATTCCTCACGTGATGTTTAAGAACAAAAATAAAGACATTTTTTCTATATATGTGTGCATATGTGCATGTGTGTGTGTGTGTGTGTGTGTGTGTGTGTGTGTACACATAATAAATACTAATAAATAATGCTTCCTTGGTGTGCATTCTATGTGAAATATATGACAGACAGGCGCCGATTTTGGAGCTCTTTCTCAACCCATCTGACTGACCGTAGAATAACTGAGTTGTTTATCAACTGTCTAAAGTATAGACTAATGTTGTTCAACCATGAATAGTCTAGCTATAACATATATATATATATATATATATATATATATATATATATATATATATATATATATATATATATATATATATATATATATATATATATATATAGAAAGAGAGAGATAGAAAGAGATAAATTATATTTTAAGTTTCCTCATTCAACAAACTACGAAAAGAAATGTTTCTCATGGAGACGAAAGAAAATGTATGGCGCCCCGATGTGTCCTTGACTAATTAAGGTGACTCTGCACAGAACTTTCCTCTCCTCTCCGTGCCCTGTTATTATCTGGTTTGTTTCATCATTTCCATGAATGGACACTTCTGTTCTGCTCTTCTACTTTTCACAGTTTAGAACGAGCGCAGTCTTCACCATCTCTAAATATCTCTGCATGGCAGTTTAAGTGTTTGCGGGCTGCTTGGTGGGTTTAATATTTATTTAAACAAATGATGTATAAAGATTTGTTTTTCTACGGCGGGAGGGTGGGGGAGGTAGAAGTTGAGCAGGTGTTGTACGGAAGTCACTTTAAATTGTAAGCAGGTGATAATTTTAATTAAACACTTGGTGTAATTAAAATTCAACAGGTGTCTCTTGTTGTTTTTGTTGTAGTTGGAGAGTTATTAATCAAACGGATTTGAAAATTATAAAAATATGACATTCGCACAAAAAAACAACACTTTGCTTTGTTCGTAAGATTATATAAAAACCTCAATGCATGCTGCATGAATATGCACTATTATACAAATTATAAAAATGACATTTAATGCATCCTGCATAAATATACATACAATCAAAATGGCATTGAATGCATGCTGCATGAATATACAAACAATACAAATGACATTCAATACATGCTACACGAATATAAACATGATAAAAATGACATTCAATGCATGCTGCATGAATATACATACAATAAAAATGACATTCATTGCATGCTGCATGAACATACATACAATAAAAATAACATTCAATGCATGCTGCATGAATATACATACAATAAAAATGACATTCATTGCATGCTGCATGAACATACATACAATAAAAATGACATTCAATGCATGCTGCATGAATATACGTACAATAAAAATGACATTCTTTCTTGAATTTTCATTACATTTTTTTTCATTAAATATTCACTCTGCTTTCAAACGAAGAACTCAAGCGAATTCCGAAAAAAATTTATTGCGCCATCGGATTGAATTTTGTGAATGTTTGATGCAAATTTGTACAGAGACAAGTTACTTGTACAACTCGTTAGTGTACAAAATTACTTGAATGTATCTTCGAAAAATATTCTAACAACCATTTTCTTGACAGTTTTGAAATTGTTCAACAAATTGTAGCGAAGACTGTAACAAGACAGTCTTATCTTCACTATCTTATATTTCCGTAATTCATCTGTAATCATTACTCGTAAAATAAACGACGTTACTCGTAAAGAGTAAACAATGTTACTCGTAAGGTACAGAACGTTACTGGTAATGTAAACAAGTAACTGGTTAATACTAGTTACAATCATTTACAACTTGTTACTTTCCAGCGACGATGAAGACTACGAGGAGTTTAAAAAATAATCAAGAAACCCGTCGCTTTGATTCCATGTCTCTCATTTGATACTTGCAGGCGAGACAAAGAAATGATTTATTATACGAAGGGAAAAAAATAAACAAGACCAACTCCCATATGCTTTTGTTAAGTACTCTGACGTAGCAGGCAATTTGACAAACGCTGAGGGCGCGCACGTAGGTCCGGCCGCAATCTGTTTGCCAGGGAAAACTGGTAGCGAGATAAAAAGCTTCTTTATGAAGCCCAGTCATCCCTGATTCTTTTCGATCTCTGGTTCGCATCCATCATCCGAATCGGCCGTTGCTCTGCTTCTTCGCCTCCACGTTACAGCAACTGATTGATGTAGAAGCTTCGGAATGATTTCCAACATCCTGACGGATTTACAACTGAACGCTGTTGCCTCTCTAGTTTCAATGTTTTACATTTTAAAGGGCTTTAAAATCAAGAGAAACGACAGAAAGTCATGATGAAGGAAATTGGAAAGTTGCTTCAATCAACGTCTAAGTTTGGAAAAAAAATTTTTCTTAAAAATTCGCTGGAAAAATTGTGGAGTACTTCATGAGACCGCAGAAGTTCTGAAAAACCCGTTACGTAATTTATGAAGACGCGGCGTTGTTTTTGAACTGAAAAAGTTTCATTCTGAAGTGTTTCTTGAAGTTTAAAGGTCTAAATCATAGAAAGGTCTAAATCATAAAAATGACTTTTGCAAACAAATCTGCGAGACCGGAAGTGCAAAAGTCCATACGTTTCTTTCCGGAGGGTGCGACAATTTTGGCGCAAAATGAATTGCGACCCGATTTCAACCTTTTCATTTTTCCGCAAAAAATTAAAACTAATATATAGTTTAAAAATTATTTCGTAAAAAATCTATTAAATATTATCATTTTTAACTTTTTTCACAAAAGCAAACGAAGTAGAAAATAAAAAAAAAGAAACGAAAAAGAGAAAGAAATCCATGAAGAACGAAGCGCGACTTCACTTCCAACTGCTGGAAAGCAACCAGGAAGAGGCTGGCAAGTCGACATGCGAGAAAGTGGCGGCCATCTTCACTGTGGCTCTTCCGCTCCTGTCCCTCATAATCATTCTTTTTCTTCTTCTTCTTCTCCACAAACAGGTTTGCTCGATTTGTTTATTTGTTAATTTGTTTGTCAAGTTTTTTTTTAAATTCTTCATATTAACTTCACCGCCAGTTTTGCTTGCTTGCTAGCTTGCTTGCTTGAATTTGCGAACCTTGAAAGTGAAATTGAACTAACTTTCCATCATACAATCGAGCTGAAAATTAAAATATAAGCTCGCTTCTCGTAACAATGCATTTGATTAAAATTTAAAATTTTGTTTGAGAAAAAAAATGTTTTAATTAAGAAAAATAAATCTTTTTCATTCATGATCCTTTTGTCCACGATTTAACCATTCATGACTTACCCACTTATGACCCCCTATTAAAACTTGCCCACTTATGACCCACTCCTGAGCTATCGACCCCTGACCTACCCAATCCTGACCTACCCACCCATGACTTCCCATTCTTGACCTACCTATTCTTGACATACCTATTCGTGACTTCCTCACTCGTGGTCTATCCACATGCGATCCAGACAATCTTGAATCATCAACTCATAATACGATTTTATTCATTTCATGTATTCATGCAGCCATCTCAAAGGCGCACAAAACAGCAAGTGGCAAACCGGAGTACGTCATATAATGGTGTCGTGAACTTCAACATTGAAATTATGAAGAAATTCCGATGTAAATGTCTTTATTCTTTTTCATTCAAGTCTCATGGTGGCCTCAGAGTTAGGAGTGCAAGAAAACCAATTCCATAAAATCATTCTTTAGATTTCATTTCCCATATTACAATTCTAATTTAGAATTGAGAAAAATTATATGGAGTTAATATAAAATATATATTAAATTTAAGAGCGACTGTGTAGTGCTTTTGTATTATTCTATAACGTATTTCTACTACTTTTACCGTATCATAGAGTGAAAAACACTAATCTACCATCAGTATTTTTAATAAAATCATTTATTTCAAAATGAAATCAGTAATAACATCATTTTTCAACTTTGACCGTTCGACCCACCCCCTACCCCGATTAGAAATCAAATGTTTATAAATTAGCAATTACTGAAAGCCAACGAGGTTATTTTTCAAAGTTAATTTGAAAATAGAATTGAAACAATTGAGTACGTTAGAGACGTGTGTCGAATGATTTGAACAACCACGGGGGATTAGCTTTCTTTCTATTTTCTTCTCTCTCTTTCTGTCTCTCTGTGTCTGTCTGTCTCCCTCCCTTTCTCCCTCTCGCTCTCTCTCTCTTTGTCTCTCTTTAAAAAAATAGAGAAAACTAAACGGAGAGTGAGACTAAAAGTGAGTGAATGAGTGAAAGCAAAAGAAAAAAGGAGTGAATAAATTAATAGAGAAAAAAAAGAATGTGTGTGAGAGAGTGTGTCTGTGTGTGTGTGCGCGTGTATGTGTGTGCGCGCGTGTGTGCGTGTGTGTGTGGGTGTGTGTGAGAGAGAGAGAAAGAGAGAGAGAGAAAGAGAGAGAGAGAGAGAGAGAGAGAGAGAGAGAGAGAGAAAGAGAGAGAGAGAGAGAGAGAGAGAGAGAGAGAAAGAGAGAGAGAAAGAGAGAGAGAGACGAGAGAGAAAGGGAAGGATAGATGATGGAGGGGAAAGAAAAGTTTCGGATTCCACTCAGGACAAAGTCATCATGAAATGAGAATGATTACCAAAAACTCTGAATGCATGTCAAGACTAAAATTATATTTGATTGAGAAGTAGCGAAACCATTCTTTTAAATTTTCGTCGAATAAATTTAAGAAAATGTAAAAATAAAATAAATAAAAGTTTTGGAAAAGTAAAAAAATTTCTAATGCTTAAATGCAAGTAAAACCAAATAAATTTCTGTAAACCTCTGGACAAGAAAACCCGAAAATTGATTGGCCAACAACATTCCCATTCGTCTATCAAGTAAAGAAAAAAGTTACGATTGCTTAATTCCGTTGATTCAAAGATATAAAATTTTTCTTAAAACATACATTATTTGTCGCTCCTCTCAAGTGCATTTCTATTGGACAAGAAAATTTCATTTTTTCTCCAGATCGTCTCCATGGAAACGCAAATGAATCGCGTAGCACGGAAAACTCGGAGAATTTGTATTTTTATTTTTACAAAATAACAATTTATAATGTTTTTAAGTTTATTTTTTTAAATTAATTCTTTATAGTGATTTTATGTTTATTTTTTAAAATAATTCTTTATAGTGTTTCTTCTGCCACTTTTCTTTCTGTAATGAAAATAGTGTGACGTGGAACATTATAAAAAGTTTGATTCAGTTAAGACCATTTATGAAACTCTTCCCAAGCGAGGCTTGCTACAATGTTGACGCCTTGAGACTGGTATGTGTAAGTAGGTTATAATTAAGAATAAGTGAAAGTTAAAAACAACAAAGTTTTTTAAAAACACACTTTATATTTTTAAAATTGTGCAAATCGATTTCTAAATGCAATAATAGTTTTACCATTGCTTATAGTAAGACTTTAGTTAACATTTTAATGAGTTTTTGTTATTGTCATGATTACCTTAAAGTTCAGTTAAATGACGTTATCTCTATTTAGAGAATAATTTTAAATGCGTTACAAAATAAATATTAAAATTATTTAAAATAATGATTAAATTGCTTCGGAAACTATTGATTATATTGTTTTGGCGGGTGGCTAAAGTCTATGCTGAAAGTTTCAAAGGATCGTATGACAAATGAGGACCTGTACGACAGGGTACAGTCAGCTCCTATCAGCACATTGATCCGTCATCGTCAGATGTCTTTCACTGGTCACTGCCTACGTATGAACCAGGATGAACCGGCAAATATATACATGCTGTATACATCGAACGTAAGAGCTAGCAACAGACGCGGCCGTCCACGAATGTCATACCTCGACCAGATGTCAACATACATGGGTTATGACAGAAAGAGTGTCACCGCTGAGGATGTTAGAAGGGAAGCCACGGAGGCCAAAGGAGAGAAATGGAAGCTCAGATATTGTCGTCTGCGGGGTGGAGGGACCAACAAGTCCGGACGAAACGTAGTCGGTCGATGATGATGATGATGAAAAGTTGGTGAAAAATCAATTAATAAATTTCGACCACAGACAGACAGCGAAGTCAAGTTAAATAAAAGTGTGCAATAAAACAGATCGAATGAGATTGATGAATAATTAAAGTTTTAAAATGTCAAAAAAAAATTTAAAAAAATTTATGAAATACTTTTTTAATTATAAAACTTTTAATGCACGTTATTTTGAAATAAATTTTTGAATTTCTGTTTTGCTTTTAATTTCTATGTTTTTTTAAAATAAAGCAGGAAATGTTGAAAACGAAAACCAGATTATTTTGCATGTGTTTCATCCATAAAAAGTTACAACTTATATTTTGCAAGTTGAAACTCAACCATAATTGTTCCTGCATAAAATTACACGCCGCGCTCAATATATAGATTCAACAAGAACGGTTTACCATAAAAAACAGTTGCTAAAATGGAGTCGTCTAGAATTTTAAAATTCGTGTTTGGAGTTGGAGCGTTTTTGTCTGACTGTGCAATACTTTCTATGTGTCCGTTCTGAGTGCCAATAGTTTGTCAGACAATTAGAAATGATTTAAGTCCTTTGCTTGATCGTCAAGTTTTTGCTGGTAGCCATCTTTATATCATCAGCTCACATCATCGTCTACATTCTTCCTTAGAAGTTTTAATACTTCTCCGCTGTACGATCAATGGTTACAGTTTTTTTATGTCAAAATATATAGAATTTTTTAAAAACCGTTTTTATATTAAAAAGCAATAAAAAATAAAATGAACTTTAAACAAAAACTGTAATTAATTATTGTTATGTAAAAAAGTTTCCCACCAATACTCCATCTGTCCATAAAAGGAGATCATTTTTGATTATTCAAATCTTTTATAAATTTTTACCGAGTTTACTTGCTTGCATTGAGAATCTTTGACACTTAAAAAAATTAACTTCCTGTCATCCAATAAAATTGAAATTTAGTGGACTTATTTGCCGTTATGGACTTTACATTTTATTAAATTTTCAAATCGATTGAACAAAAATTGAATACAATATAGAATAAAACTGATTAAAATTTTAAAAAATAAATTTTTTGTAGAAAAATAAACTATCAGATTTTAATTTATTTAAAAATAGCAATATTCAATTTTGAAATTAAAAAAAAAATTGTTTTTTTCCTATTGTATCGAAAGTTACTTATATTTTAAATTCCTAGATACTTTACACATCAAATATTCAGAAGACTGTGGTCACTGTTTTTCTATTTTATAGATTTATTATCTTCAAAAAATTATTTGCAAACCATTAGAAGCTGTCGAATTACAAAACATAAACGATTTAAAAAACGAAATATTTTACGTTTCACTTGTAGTTGAAATTATTCCATTCTTTTAAAGCGCATCTTTAATGTAAAGGTGGTTTTTAAAGTATTTTTAATGTAAGGGCGGTTTTAAAGCATTTTAATTTAAGGGTGGTTTTTAAAGTATTTTTAATGTAAAAGTAGTTTTTGAAGCAATTTTTAATGTAAAGCGGTTTTTAAAGCATTTTTAATGTAAGGCTGGTTTTTAAAGCATTTTTTAATGTAATAGTGGTTTTTAAAGCATTTCAATTCAAGGGTGGTTTTCAATCAAATCAAATTTATTTAATTTAATTTAATGCATTTTTTGATGTAAGGGTGGTTTTTACCACCAAATTTTAAGCAGATTAATTCTGGAGTTGCGTTTCTTATTTAAAGCTTCCATGTTTCATTCACATCTGAATTCAACAGCTGAAAAATCGCAAATTTCCAGGTCTTTATATTATGTATATGTTTACAGTACTGGTAAAATAAGTACAACAGTATATTTATATTATTTATATAGTACTGGCACAGACTGTTTTACAGTACTGGCACGGACTGTTTTACAGTACTGGCACGGACTGTTTTACAGTACTGGCATAAGCGAAAATAATATGTTCGACTAAAAAGAAAAATAAAAAGCTAAAATATTTTGTGACAGTGAATAATCGAATATCTCAAAAATGCTTGCAACTCGACAACTCCTTGAAATTCACAGCTGTGTTGTATTTTTACTTTTTAAAAAATTTATTTAAACTTATTTATTCAATTCGATGTGAAATAAAAAAAAAGCGATGAAATTATTTGAAGATCAAATTTTTCAAATTATGAATTAAATGTATTTAATACCAAAAAACAGTTATTTGTGATGAATGCAGCAATTACAGAAAAAGTATGTTCTTTGGTCTTAATGTTTTTTAACTTAGAAGAGATTTTTATTTTACAGAATTTTTAAAAATATGTTTATTTTCATTATTGCGGTTTCTAAACAAAATGTTTATTACCTTTTTTCAAACAAATTGGTTGTATGTCATTAATGATTCCTTGTCTTTGAAGTGAATCTTCAAACCTGTCATTATCGAGTTCAACGTAGCGTAGTTCTCAATGACTAAAACAGCTGATTTGATAAAAATGAATAATTGGTAGCGTATTTGATAAAAGAGCGTATTTGATAAAAGAGCGTATTTGATAAAAGAGCGTATTTGATGAAAGAGCGTATTTGATAAAAGAACGTATTTGATAAGAGCGTATTTTGACCGAGGCGGATTCGCCATTGAAAGTCCCGGTTCGATAAAGCAAATTAGGTCAGAGGTTATTATAAATAAATTTTTGTTGTTGAATTATTAACAAACAAGTAAATTAAAAACGAATTTTTAAAACCCAATGCTTTTATATGTAATTAAAGTCGAAATATCTTAATTATATCGAAATATCGAAATTAATTAAAATTAACTAAATTAATTGACTTATTGTAAAACTAATAATTGAATATTGCATTGTCTTCTATTTTGAGCATGTATGCAAAATTTGAAAAAAAATCTTTCATCAGGAAGTGACTCAAAAATTGATTGCAAGATTTGAAACAGACAGAGAAACAAACAGACAGACAGAGAAACAAACAGAGACGACGAGTTAATAAAAGCATTGGTAATGATCTGAATTAGAAAAGATTGAAATAAATAAATCATAAATGAGAGCCGTGTACTCCCATGTGCTTTCATTCTTTTATGCACACAACTACTACTATTGCTACTGCTACTGCTACTGCTACTGCTACTGCTACTGCTACTGCTACTGCTACTGCTACTGCTACTGCTACTGCTACTGCTACTGCTACTGCTACTGCTACTGCTACTGCTACTGCTACTGTTACTGCTACAGCTACAGCTACTGCTACTGCTACTGCTACTGCTACTGCTACTGCTACTACTACTACTACTACTACTACTACTACTGCTACTACTACTACTATTACTAGTTACAATAATGATGATAATGATGATGACGACGACGACGACGATGATGATGATGATGATGATGATGGTGGTGGTGTTGATGTTGGTTTTGATGATGATGACGATGATGGTGGTGGTGATGCTAATGCTGATGATGATGGAGACGACGACGACGAAGATGTTAATGAGGGTGTTAATAATGCAAACTGCTCCATCGCGCTTTGATTATTTCTCCCAAAAATCAACTTTTTATCGAAAGTGAATCTAAATAACAAAATTGGAACGAATAAAAAAGATATTGAAAATAATTTAACTGAAATAATATCGTCTGCCATGGCCACCCGTGAGAAAGTTACATTCAAACGCCGCCTACATTAAATTGAATTAGCGGTTAAATTCAATTAAAAAAGAAAACATTTATGCATTTTTCAACATAATTACTCTCTAAAACTCGTGCTGTCCGGCAACAGAATTAAGTTGCAGCGGCCAGTGTTTTTGTTTCCACTAATAGCCATCAAGTGACCACATGATATTCTGGACAAAGACGTCCAGTGATCAACTTGACTGCATAAAAATGCCGTTAACGTAGCATTGCAATGTTGTACAAAAAATATTTATTATTATTATTATTATTATTATTATTAATATTATTATTATTATTATTATTATTATTATTATTATTATTATTATTATTATTATTATTATTATTATTATTATTATTATTATTATTATTATTATTATTATTATTATTATTATTATTATTATTATTATTATTATTATTATTATTATTATTATTATTATTATTATTATTATTATTATTATTATTATTATTATTATTATTATTATTATTATTATTATTATTATTATTATTATTATTATTATTATTATTATTATTATTATTATTATTATTATTATTATTATTATTATTATTATTATTATTATTATTATTATTATTATTATTATTATTATTATTATTATTATTATTATTATTATTATTATTATTATTATTATTATTATTATTATTATTATTATTATTATTATTATTATCATTATTATTATTATTTACTTATTTTCGGTTTTCTTCAACACGCGATTCGATTGTAAACTCCAATTCGAGACACTTCAAAAGATAGTAAACGCAGACTTAAGAATTTTCTCAGAGTTTTGTACAACATCTAAACACTGACGGTATTATAAGAAAGTTGTTTTAGATGAAGTCTATTACAAGAGCAATTTACTCTTTCTCTCCTCGGTCTAATAAAATAGTCTTAAAAAAGTAATTTTATGAATTGAAAAAAAAATTTGTAGGAAGAACCAGTCATTAGGCGTGGTGATAAATAAATAAAAATTTAAAGTTAGTATTATTGTTATTATTATTATTATTATTATTATTATTATTATTATTATTATTATTATTATTATTATTATTATTATTATTATTATTATTATTATTATTATTATTATTATTATTAATATTATTATTATTATTATTATTATTATTATTATTATTATTATTATAATTGAAAATACGACGCCATCTTGGATTCTCAATGAAGAAAACAAAAACAATCCAAAGATTCTCACGACGACTTGGTCGTCTAAAAGTAATTTTATGGAAATTTTTTCTACACCGCGGAGCAAGTGGTTGTCGCTGGGTTCTGTTACTGATGGGCTCCTCTAAGCGCACAGATGTTGCCGTGTGGCTGCACGCTGGTCGAGGGGGGAGGATCGGGGGGTCTTTCAAGCTCGATGTCGAGGCGCTGAAGGTCACTGGTGTATGGCTGACCGTTTTTGATTTAATTTAATTTGTTAAATTCAATTGTTTTTTAAAGAATATTTGAATAAATAATTTATTTGAATAATAATAAGATGCATACAAAATCAAGATAGATGATAGATAGAGAGAAGGAGAGAGAGAAAAAAGAGAGAAAAAGAAATAAAAAGAGAAAGAAAGAAAGTGAAAGGAGAAAGATAGAAAAAAAATGAAGAAATGTAAGAAGAGGTAGCTAAATAAAAACTTATTTGAAAAATGCTGTGTTGAGAACCTTCCGAATCTTACTTTTCCAATGTGCCGCACGACGAATGCAAAGTCGATGATGCAAGTAGACAGTAATGAGGAAGGGTTCTTGCTCGAGTGTCCTCGGTTCTAGCTAGCTACAGGGGTTTGAAGCCAGTGGAAATGATAACGTTAAAAATGACTCAATTGAAACGCAAAACTGATTTAACAGACAAAACAAAAATACTTTTTTCAGCAAAAAAACTCAATAATGTTTTTGTATTTTCGATTGATGCCTGGCTGGCTTCTATTGCAAATGAGACCAATCCACTTATCATTGTCCACAATGGTTTTTCGCTGAAATGATGCAAAGTCTTCCACCAGCGGATCGGGTCAGTGAAATTTCAGAGATGCAAAAAAAACCAACAAACGGGAAAATAAAAAGAATAAAAAATACAGAGAAATAGGCACATTACGACTTACATCAGTCTCCAAGTCAGTCTTTTCTTTTCCGACAATTTTGCAGACAGCGGGGCACGTTCTTAGGGACAATGAAGGGATGAGGTGAGCACGTTTTGAATGAATGAAGTTGGAACAATGGCCAGAAATAAAGTTCTGCTGAAGAGAAACCCACACACACACACGCACACAAACATGCACGCACGCATGCACACGCACACGCACGCACACACACATACATACACACATACATACACACTCACACGTACACTCATACACATACACGTACACACACTCACTACATAATTACTTGGAGTATTAGTAAAATATAATTTTCTGATAATATTAAAACGTAATTATTTTTGAGGTCTAAAAGCCGTCTGAAATTATGCTACCAAGTTAAAATTATCTATTATCTATTTCTATTCAAAGATATATGTAAATACATTTATATTATTATTATTATTTATAAATTAGACATATTATTATGTTCTATAATTTTTTTTATATAAAATGCAATAAACGAAATAAGAAAAAAAGAAAAAGAATTAAATGAAAAAATTAAGAAAGAACATAAGAAATGAAAATGGGAAGAAAATAGAAAAAAACTAAAGAAAGTGATTAGTAGAAATCAGTGAAACAGAATGGAGGTCATCTAATTAATTTCATCGCTCTGGAAATGCACGGAAGAAACGAAAGTAGACGGAAAGATGAATCAGGATCGCCATGGAGATACAAGTCATGAATCATTACCCGATTGGCAGAATTATTGAGAGTTATCGATGGTCACTGTGGACCGTTCATATATCTTATAATTACGAACAAAAAAACAAGAAAATAATAAAAAATGACAATAACTGAAAGCAGATTTAAGACGATGAATTAAATATTTTTTCAAAACTCTTTTGTCTATTTAGAACTTTGGAAAACGTCCAACTTCCGACTGTCCGACGACGCATGCGCCTCGAGCGCCTCATTTCCAAGGAGCTCCGTCATCCGGGGCTTTCTTTAATTTAGTGACATTGTTATTTGGGAGGTGATTTCCATTTGAAAGTTTTAACGACGCGCCGTCACAAAAAAAAATGTCAAAGGAAGCAATTCCGCGAATGTGCATCGTTTTTCATTTTCAAGCGAAACTTTGAAGTGAAAGAACAACCACAAAAACCAATAATTATAATAATTATAATAAATATAATATATCAATAATAATAAAAATAATATTGAAAATAAAAAAATACTATTATAAGAGCATATATATATATATATATATATATATATATATATATATATATATATATATATATATATATATATATATATATATATATATATATATATATATATATATATATTGAAAAATTGATGAATTTGTTTGAGGGAAGTGAGTTAATTAGCTTTCTAAAGGTTGCCCACAATCTGACAAACCCACAAACCCCATAAATCTTGAAACTCACAGACCCACAAAAACCACAAACCCTTAAACCCAAAAACCCTAAGAAAGACAAAACTTCTTTGCTTCCGCTACTGCAACATCGTTCCAGATTACCAAAGAGCTAATTTTTCTATTTTTTATGACTTTTTAAAATAATAAGAGATGCTATAATATGAGCCTCCAATATAAGATTTCAAAATAAGCCAACAATATAAGCTTACATTATAAACCTGCAATATAAGCTTTCATTATAGCGCTGCAATATAACTTTTAATATAAATCTGCTAGAGTTTTGCAAAACAAATTAGCCCGTCGGCAATTCGGCCCGACCAGTTTCATAGGTCAAATTTTTAAGCCCAGCCTGGCCCGGTCTGTCTAATTTGGACCTGTCCAGTTTTTATAGACCCTACACATAACACCAGAATCGCGTCCTGTCCCGTTACAACACGGTTTGATTTCAAACTCGGCTCGGAACTCAGCCCGTTCGAAAACCCTAAAATAAAAGGCCGACAGTTATCTAAAGCATGCAATATAAGCTTCCAATATAAGCCTGCACAATTAAACTGCAATTTTGCACACAAATATTTTTAGATTAAATAATTAAATAAAAGTTCAAATTGACAATTATTTTTATTTTTATGAAAAAAAGTTATTTTATTTATTTCTAAAATGGCCGACGCGCTGCGGAAGTTCATTCAAGATGGATTTCCTCTCTGATGATGAAAAATTTAGTCTGGATTTCAGGCGAAGCCAGCTGATGGAGATAATTTATGCATAAAATTTTTTCAAAGAAGTCTATTAACAAAGCGTTTTAAAGTCCAATCAAAATTTATCGGCTCATACACCTGTGTTTTACT
>OZ022239.1:6744964-6781682 GCA_963978895.1 Erpobdella octoculata
AATGAGTTGCATAAAAATAACATTGAGCTGCAAAAAATAACATTGAGCTGCATAAAAATAACATTGAGTTGCATATAAGTCAGAACCAGCTGTATATAAATTAGAACGAGTTGCATATAAATTAGAATAGGTTGCGTAGAAATTAGAATGGGACTTCTCTTGAAACGGAGAGACATTTTCCGGATGTTTCCGTTCTTGGTTGTTTGTTGGAATTGATTTGAGTTTATGTGGACTTGCAGACTAGCATTAAGATTTACTGGCGATCCTTGACGGATATTTGTTCCCCTGTAAGTTGGTATAACTTTTTTTTTGGAGGGGGAGGGCGGAAAGGTGGTGGGGTTCATCATAGTTTTTGTTTCACGGCGTTTTGTACTAATTCTTTTTTTTTAACCTGAATATTAATTTTACCGTGTTTGCTAGCCTTCTTGATTGAGCTTATACGATAGGGATCATTTGACGCTTAAAAAAATTAACTTCCCATTATTCAACCAAGCTAAAATATAGTTGGTTTTTTTGTCGGCAAAGATTTTACATTATATTGAATTTTCAAATCGATTAGACAAAATTTGAATGGATTATAGAAAAAATTAATTAAAACTTTAATTTTTTTAATTACAATTTTTTTTAGAAAAATTTGCAGAGTTTATGAATTATTAAATTTTTAAATTTTTATATTATGGTGTGTTTTGTAGACATATAAATTATTCACATTGCTTTCCAAATGATAATGTTGTCTGAAAAATAGTAGCAGAACCAGCACACTTCAGATTGCTCACACTTAACTAATCAACTCAAAGTTCTCCGTTACAAAGCCTTGTCCACTGCATGGCGTATCAGCTTGCTGGCTTACAACTTCAACAAAATCATAACAAATTTGCAGATTAAAAACTTTTTTTTCTCGAAACTCAAAATTTTCAAATCAAGGACATTTCTTCTATCTAGCTTAAAGCATTTCCGGTTCTGAAAAAAAAACTACTTGACCTTGCTTGAGAAAAATTATTTTGAAAGTTTCAAGAAAAGTTGTGGAAAAGAGAAAAAAACCAAGTTGCAGTTTTGATTTGAAAATAACTTTTATGAGAAACTGGGAAAAAATTACCGCAAAAAATTAACCTGAAAAAAATTAATTGAAAATAAATAGAAAACTTGAAAAGGTAATATATCAATTTGTATTTTTTTCCATTTACCGATAAAATAACTAAAACATCGTTAAATTGAATTTATATATTTTTTTAATAATTCATGAGTTATTAATTTGAAGATTCGATAGACTGTCGAGAGAGAAAAGATCACAACTTGCGACTCCGTGAAAAAAATGATTCCCCATAAATGTTTCTCCACAAAGTAATCAAATATTTACACCATTATATGTCTTTTATACTTTCTTTTATAAATATATAAAAATATATAAAAAATAAAAAACCAATAAATAAATAAATGAAAATGTCTTTTATATTTAAGACTGAACTTTAATTTAAAAACTTTCGCACAATCGCGAAGAAGTTTGAATCAATGAATTTGCATGCGAGTGCACTTTTCATCATCCGGATCTCTCAGGTTCTTCCGGTACTGTGTAGCGATAAAGGAACAATGTCGAGATTGGAAGAGTCCATGCAACGAGTCTGTCGGGAATTGTCAAATTCTTTACAAACTTCTCCTAAGAACCTTTGATGGCCGCTTGGCGTGTAAGCAGCGACCGGGCGAGGCCGGCTTACCGTTTTTATAGACTTCTGCTACGCGGAGTACCCGACCGATGTTGAGTGGAATGGGAGCCATACGGAGCATTACATCCGGGAAGTAATCAAGTATTTGCGATCGCAGTCTTGTTTTCATTATGGAATCGAAAAAATGTTTGCGTGGAGACTGTTTTTGCATGTCGTGAAGAGTTTTTTTCGGTGCCCATGTGCAGAGAAGTGGGAATGTTTAAGTTCAAGTTTAAAATGATTGTCATGTGTGGTTTTCAATATTCTTATTATGACAAACATAACTTATAAATCTATAAATTTGTTCGACAAGCTGCTAACTAATAATTAAACCCTGTAAATAAAGTAAACCTTTTTAAGCTTGCTGAATAATTACATTATACAGCGCTATAAAACTTATAAGAAAAAAACCGTTGCAATTCCCCGTTTGATAACTTTAGTTAAAAAACTGATTTGTAGTAAATGAATTTTTGTAATGGTAATAAATAAGAAAGCAGTCTGACATTAATTTCCAGACCATCCAATTTCTATCGGCAAAGCTTGCAGCGTGGAAAATAATTTAAGGTCGCGTTTAGTAAACGCGGAGCAATGTTTCGGCACTTGTAAAAAAACAAAAAACTTTTTTTCGCAACAACAAAATAAGGTTTTTATTTTGTAGCGGCGCGTTGTTGACTGTTCGGTTTCTTCGTCTCTTCTGTTGTTGTTGTTGTGTGTTGTTTCGCAAACGATTTGTGTTTATTGGTTTGCATGCGGCAGTGAATCATCGTGGTGGGGGGGGGGGGGGGGGAAGTGGGTGGGAGAGAAGAGAGGGGAGGTTGGAACAGACGCGTGAATATTGTTAAGTCGTTAAATTTATATCGACAGAAAAGTATTTTTGTCTACATTAATTACTGTGTAGGAAATAAAAGTAAGTAAAAAATAGGAGGGAGTAAAAAAGTAATTTTTAATTAATAAAATTTGAATTTTTACATTATATATATATATATATATATATATATATATATGTAAATATGTATATATATATATATATATATGCATGTGTGTGTGTATTTGTGTGGGTGTATTAACCAACGTGTTAGACAACAGAGTATCAGGGGTTACGGAGTGCCTCATGGAAATTAGCAGTGGGAAAAGGAAGTTATCAACAATCGAACGAGTGCCATCAAATGAAGACCCAAGTAAGGAGGGTGGGTGGGTGCGTGGGGGGGGTAAGAAGAGAATAAAATGCGAACCGCTTCAATTGTTTCGACTCAAGTTAACGACTTGCGCTTAGAGTTTTCAAATATTTAAGAGGATGGAGATAGTTAGAGGGGATTGAATGAGAGAGGAAATTGTAGAGAAAAAGAAAGAAGCAAAGAAAGAAGGAGTGAGTGGGAAAGTAAATGAGAGATGTTTGAGAGAGAGAGAGAGAGAGAGAGAGAGAGAGAGAGGGAGAGGGAGAGGGAGAGAGAGTACCCAGAGGGATTGCAAATGCGCATTAAAGCTGCGTCTGTGTCTTCATTTTGTATCGAAGAAATAAAACCGCTTAAATATAATTGATTTTTTTTTCAAATAAAAAAGCAAAAGTACAACGAAAAAAATAATTATTTGTTCGGTTGATTTATAGTTTTGTGTTTATTCCATCGATGTGTTTCACATGGTTTGTGGTTTGTGATGGTCGTGCCGGAATGGAGTTGATCATCGGTTGTAATCACGGATGGTCGTGATCTCTAAATGATGTAATGATTAAATAAATCATTTGTATTAACTACTAAATGCTGTCCTGGAGCTTCCGTCGTCGTCATCATTATCACCACTGCCATCAAATGAATACCCATCATCATATTCATTATCATCATCGTCGTAATTATCATCACCACCACCACCATCATCATTATCAACATTCTCATCATCATCATCATCATTTTCATCAGGGCCACATAATCACCAAATGCACTCCAAGAACTCTCACCAAAGTGTGTCAAAAACAACCAGCCACCACCATTATCACCATAATCAAACTAGTTTTAGCAGCTTTTTAAACAAATGCATTGTACACACGCACACACGCACACCGTTGAAACAACTGAATTTATTTGCTTTTTTGTTTCGTTCTGTTATTTCCTCATTCAAATGGGACCAATTGCGTTAAAAGTCTCCGCGAATTGTGCATCAATTGGGTGAGATATTTGTTGGCACTTCTGCAGTTACTATATGTATAAATGTCTGTATGTATGCGTGTGTTTGTATACATATGTGTCTATATATATATATATATATATGTATATTTATATGTGTATATTTATATGTGTATTTGGAGTTAAGAAAAACAAATGGCTCATCTGAGACATGAGATTGTTTCGCATGAATAACTCCTCAAGTAGTCCATTACGCATACATATAAATAAATACACACACAGATACACATACACACACACACACACACACACACACACACACATATATATATATATATATATATATATATATATATATATATATATATATATATATATATATATATATACGTAATTAAAGTCTTTGCGTTTTAAATTCACTTTCTCAATTGGAAATAAATAGGCCTATATTTTCTTTTTATGGCAAACTACAATGCGTGTTTCAAATACAATTACACTTCCATTTCAGGGCAAATGAAAACTTTGTCTTTTCTAGTAGAATAAAAATGCTTATAAAATAAATAAAAACAAGATGACAATAACATAAATTTGTAGAAATATTAGTAATAACAATATTAGTAATGGTAATATTATTATTATTATTATTATTATTATCATTGTTTGACAACCTATTATAGCGCCGTTAGTGTAAATACTACAAGGACGCTTTACAGAATGATGCATCGAAGAAATAAATTATTAAAAAATTATATAACAAGCCTTTATAAAAACAAATTACTTATTTCATGAAGGTTATAAAGGCTGCATGGAAAAAATAAATTATTGAAAAATTATATAACAAGCCTTTATAAAAACAAATTACTTATTTCATGAAGGTTATGACGGTTCGAGGGTGTTCCAAGGTGAAGGTCCAGACACCGATAAGCCCAGTAAACCAGCTGTTTTGATTTTTAAGAACAACACAAGAATGTTTCCTGTTCATGCCGATCGCAGCTGACATCCGCCTGTTAGTGAAGCGACTGGAATGCTATGTGTCAGATAAATTGTCAGATACATGTGATACAGTCCACTCTGATATTTTGACGTCAACACACAAAGAGCTTGTATGTGACACTCAGTGGAAACGTCAGCCAAAGCTGGCTGTTGCTGGCATGATTTGGAAGCTAGTAGAAAAGCCATGCAGTCGATATCAAAACAGATTTTAGGTGTTTGATTTTTTTCTGCTGGAAGATTAGCCACTGCCAGCCAGTCAGTAAGTAGTCCGCTGCAATTGGAACAGTCCAAACGACTGTGAACAAGATCTTGAATGAGATCACAAATAGCATCACCATCAGGTAATCGAGCTACCAACCGTAGTTGCCAAAGATGATAAAAAATAATCGCTATGAAATTTATTAATATGTGACGTCCTGGAGAGTCAAAAATGACATTCAAGTTGTTGCGGTCTTTAATGGGTTGTTTAATCCGTGTTTCGGATATCAAGAACGGATTCATCGGGCGATTATAGTAATGATACATATCACATTACACATCATTCAGCTTGAATTGGCAAAAAATAAACAGTAAAAAGAAAAAAAGAGAAAGAGAAAAAGAGAAAGAAAACAAAAAAAGTGAGGAAAATATGGGAGATAGAAAGAAGAGAAGAGAACGAAAGAGGGAGAGAAAGAGAGAGAGAGAGAGAGAGAAAGAGAAAGAGAGAGAAAGAAAAAGAAAAAGAGAGATAAATTAGAGTTTAGTGGAGTGTAGCAGATTTCTTTAATAAATCAAAACTGGTAGTCATATCTAATCTTCGAGTCAATATGCAGAAAAGAAGGGAGGACAGGAAACGGAAAAATGTGTAAAAAAAGATTGTGAAAAAATCTTCACATAGCAGAATCTTCAACAAACACTTTTTTATTTTTTCAATCATGCATAAACGGATAAACAATAAAAATGTTTAAAATGAATAAACTGTGAAAAAAGTATGCGAATAAAAATATTTAGAAATTCACGCAAATCCGCAATTTTTGCTAAAAAATTACTTTTCTTCAGATAAACAATCGACTCACGTGATCAATAAAAACTTTTATTTTGTCGCACGAAAGCGATGAGCATCGCAGTTGATGAATATGTTGACAGTGATGATGATGATGATGATGGTGATGATGATGATGATGATGATGATGATGATGATGCTGATGATGCTGATGGTAATGATGATGATGCTGATGGTGATGATGATGATGGTGGTGGTGGTGGTGGTTATGATGATGATGGTGGTGGTGGTTGTGATGATAGTGGTGATGATGATGATGATGATAATGATGATGATGATGATGATGTTTTTGTTGATGATGATGGTGATGATGGTGGTGATGATGATGATGATGGTGATGATGATGATGATGATGATAATGGTGATGATGATGACGATGATGACGATGACGATGATGATGATGATGATGATGATGATGATGATGATGGTGATGATGGTGATGATGATGACGATGATGATGGTGATGATGGTGATGATGGTGATGATGGTGATGATGATGTGATGGTGATGATGATAATGGTGATGATGATGATGGTGGTGGTGGTGGTGGTGGTTATGATGATGATGGTGGTGGTGGTTGTGATGATAGTGGTGATGATGATGATGATGATAATGATGATGATGATGATGATGTTTTTGTTGATGATGATGGTGATGATGGTGGTGATGATGATGATGATGGTGATGATGATGATGATGATGATAATGGTGATGATGATGACGATGATGACGATGACGATGATGATGATGATGATGATGATGATGATGATGATGGTGATGATGGTGATGATGGTGATGATGATGACGATGATGATGGTGATGATGGTGATGATGGTGATGATGATGTGATGGTGATGATGATAATGGTGATGATGATGACGATGATGATGGTGATGATGATGATGGTGATGATGGTGATGATGATGATGATGGTGATTGTCACGCCCGCGTAAACGCAGGTGCGTGCCTGGATCTAACTTTGGGATTTCCGGCGCAGGCGGTGCATCGGGTATTGCCCAACGTTGCGTGTTTGGATTGTTGCGCGAATATTTGAACGTTTAAGCCTGTAGCCTGTAGCCTGGAGGGCTTGTATTTATAAGGCTGTCGCGAACTACTTCGGCCCCTTCTTCTTGTTCCTGCTTCTTGTTCGCCATTGTTCGCCATTGCTTGATCGAAGTTGAAACTGTTTTTTGTATCTGTCGCGTCGTTTGATAAAGTTTTCGAACTGTACTCGTTAATAAAACATCTAATACTGTTAAAGAGTGTCTTAAACTTTATTTAGACTCAAATTTTCTCCAGCAATATCGACGACTTCGCAAAGGCGGAATCGTCACATTGCATTTTTGGTGGCAGCGTGGGACAGTCAGTCGATACATCGATCAGAGTCGTCCTGGGGTGGTGGAGTTCATCCAGTTGACGAAGTTCTACCGAGTTTGAAGATCGACGATTGACGATTCAGGTTGGAGAAAGAGTCCAGGCGGAGTTCAGACCGTTCAGTTCGACCACGTGGCGACATCCATTTCGCAAGGAGGGCCGATCCACATCTCAGGTTAGAGATTTTATCGTTGCCGGATTGCCCAGTTAGGTTTCTCTTGCTTTTCTTCTGTGTAGTAAGGTTTCATAAATATGATTAGAACCCCTACGGTTGAAGAGTCAGTTGCGCAGGATAGTCCAACGGGGATCCTTAGCGAGGAGCACTATCAATTTGTTGATGATAGTCGGCGTCCACGTAGAGTTAGTGAAGATACTAACGTTAGCAAAAATTTCAAATCAGAATTAGCTGAGCGTAAGTTAGCATTGCGCGAAGCAGAATTGGCGGCTAAAGAAGCTAAATTAGAAGAGGATAGGGCGAACCGTAGACTTGCTGAAGCTAAGTTAGAACAGGAGAGCAGACTCGCTGAAGCTAAGTTAGAACAGGAGCGTAGACTCGCTGACGCTAAGTTAGAAGAGGATAGGGCGAACCGTAGACTCGCTGAAGCTAGGTTAGATGAGGATAGGGCAACCCGCAGACTCGCTGAAGCTAAACTAGAGCTGGAACGTGAAAGGATTCAGGACCACAATAGTCTTGAGGTTTCCTTATCCGTTCGCACTAGTCGCTTTCTAAATGCCATGAAGGGTATAATGGCGGAGTTTCCTTCAGATCCTGCTGCAATACCGGGGTATTTTCAGTATCTAGAGAATCAGTTTGCATCATACCAAGTTGATGATGATGTGAAACCCAAAATATTACAGGCCCATTTGAATAATAGAGCTCGATCAATCTTGAGTCGATTGACCGTTGCTCAGTTAGGTGACTATGAGGAATTAAAGCAAATTTTATTGCAGGAATTTCGGGTCACTCCCAGTCTTTTAAGGGAGAGGTTTTATGCTGTAAAAAGGAGACCTGGTGAGACTTATTCACAGGTAGCTTCTGAATTACACACAGCGTTATCGTATTATATTAAAAGTAGGAATATTGATGAGAATTTCCATCAATTAGTTAGTTTGATGTGTGCCGATAGGTTGAAACAACTAATGTCTCCCAGTTGTGCAGATTTTATTTTAACTCAGGAAAGGGATGATTGGTTAACTCACCTAGAGCTTTCACGCGTTGCGGATAGCTACATGGCCACACACGAGCATGAGACTAGACCGCCCCGATTCAACAACCCAAAACCAACAGATAAAGGGTCAGGGTCTCCCATTCCTAATAGAATGACTAAAATATCCATTGATCCTAATATGGATAAGGATAAAAAGTATGGTTTATGCTTCAAATGCCATAAGAAGGGTCATTCGTTCAAGGAATGTCCTCTACATAAATTCCCTTCCTCAAACTTACCTAATCCCAGAATTAATTGTTGTCAAACAGAAAATTCCTTTAATTGTCTCGGTGATAGGAAAACATTTGTTGATGATAAAAATTTGTCCTCTCAGTCAAAAAATTCCTTTAATTGTCTCGATGATAGGAAAACATTGGTTGATGGTAAAAATTTGTCTTCTCATTCAGAAAATTCCTTTAGAGGTCTCGTTGATAGGAAAATATTGTTTGATGGTCAAAAATCTTTTCCCTGTCCCGAAGCATGTCCCATTATAGATGTTGATGATTATCACATTAGGTCTTATGAGAATGTATTTATCGATCAATTACCATCTATTCCAGCTTTGATTGATGGTGGTGCAGAAGTGTGTTGCATTAGAGAAGATTTAATTAAATCTCTTCATAGGGTACCACATAAATTTATAAAATTATCCGGCCTTAAAGGTCAACCAGAAATTGTAGGTTGTGTTAGATTAGTTGTTCGACCAGATCTTGTGGGTGATGACATTGTGAACCTAGCACCCAAGGTTCGTGCATGGTTTGCTGTCGTCCCAAATCTTAATGAGCAAATTATTATCACTCCCTCCGTAAGTAATTTATTGAAAACGATATCATTGTATGATACCGTTGCATACCCTATTAAGAACAAACAAAATGCACATGACTCTGATGTGAATGTTCCCAGTCTTGAAATAACTAATTCACAATATTTTGTTTTAGATGAACCTCGTAATGATGAGCATAGTCCAGATGTTGCATTAATTCTAGGTGAAGGTGTTTCTCGCGCTGCTGACGCTAGGAAAGTTGATTCACAGACCGATGCTGGTCAGAACATAGGTGTTTCTGTAAGTTCGGGTGATGATATTTGTCCAGGTGCTGATGCTAGGAAAGTTGATTCTCAGGCCGATACTTGTCAGGACATAGGTGCTTCTGTGGTTTCGGGTGATGATATTGGTCCAGGTGCTGATGCTAGGAAAGTTGATTCACAGACCGATACTTGTCAGGGCATAGGTGCTTCTGTAGTTTCGGGTGATGATATTTGTCCAGGTGCTGATGCTAGGAAAGTTGATTCACAGACCGATACTTGTCAGGACATAGGTGTTTCTGTAGTTGCGGGTGATGATATTTGTCCAGGTGCTGATGCAGGCGGAAGTGATTCACGAACCGACGCTCGATTTACAACCATTAACGATGATTGTCAGGGGGTAGACGATAGTAATGATCCCGATGCGTTTGCTAAAGAGCAACATGATTGTCCTTCACTGAAGTCCTTCTGGTTGCTAGGTATAGATAAGCGTAAAAACTTTTATATCGACCGGGGACTTTTGTTTCACAAGGAGAATCAGTGGGGTCATTCCATAAAACAGTTGTGTTTGCCCAGGAGTCGTATACTTGCAGTGTTACAGATGGGGCATGATGCTCCCTATTCGGGGCACATGGCTGCCAAGAGTACACGGCAGCGTATTCGACTCAGCTTTTGGTTTCCCGATATGGAGAAACAAGTCCAAACCTATTGTGAGTCGTGCCCCGTGTGCCAGTTAAGGGCACCTGTTAGAAAAAGAGACCGAGTCCCCATAACTCCCATTCCAAGGGGAGATGAACTACCATTTAATCATTTAGTTATGGATTGCATAGGGCCCATAATTCCAGCGGGTGATAGTGTGACTGTCCGACCCAAGTACAATTATGCCCTGGTTGTTGTCGATTTGTTCTCCAGATGGCCGATGGCTTATCCATTAAGGTCATTAGATGCTAAATCTGTATGTGAGATCCTTATTCAGATTTTTATGACGTTTTCCATACCACGAATAATTAGTTCCGATTGTGGTACGAATTTCAAAAATCAGTTAACGACGACTTTTCTTAAATGTTTGGGGTGCAGTCCTAGGTTTAACACCCCAGGGCATCCTGAAGCATCCGGGTTAGTGGAGAGGTGTAACCAGAGTCTTAAGAACATGATTTTTAAATTGGTTGAGGCACATCCTAAGGAGTGGTTTAAGGTTCTTCCTTTTGTATTATGGAGTTTACGTGAGAAACCGTCATCGACAACTCATATTGCTCCTTATACATTAGTGTATGGTACTTTGCCACGAGGACCACTTGCTATCCTCAGAGACTCTTGGAGTAACGAAAAGGAGTTACCTTTTCATTTAGGTAAGAATCCGTACAAATACTTAGCCGATCTCAGACAAAACCTACAGTTAGCTAAGGAATTTGCTGAAATTGCAGGAGACCAAGAGCAGAGCAATTACGCACGAAAATATAACGTTCGGAGCAGTGATAGGTCTTTTTGTGTAGGTGACAGAGTAATAATTTTAGCACCTGTAAAAGGGGGGTCTAAATTTATGAAGAGATGGCAGGGTCCCGGGGTAATAGTGAAGGTGAAAGCACCATACTCTTATTTAGTGGAAATTGAGGGCTGTAAACACCATCTACATGCAAATAAAATTCGGAAATACCATGACCGAATAGAAACCGCCATTAATAATAATTGTTCTGTAGTATACGAGAAGGACCACGAATTTGGTTTGATTGATTTTCCAAGTAAGTTTGATCCTTATCAAGATAAACCTCCGAGTTGTAGGGTAGCAAAGGGCTGTTTGGACCATCTTTCACAGGATTATCGCACGCAATTATGTGAGATAATTGATGATTTTCCCGAGATATTCTCAGAATCATTAGGGGTTTGTTCTGTAGTATCTCACAAAATCGCGATCTCTCCTGATTTTACCCCCAAACACCTAAGAGCCTATAGAACCCCCGAATTGTTGAAGGTAGAAGTTGCAAATCAGATACAAGATATGCTTCGCCAGGGCGTCATTGTACCATCGCAGAGTCCTATGGTAAGCCCGATGGTTTGCGTTTTGAAGGGACCTAAGGGAGAAAAGGGGGTCCGTATAGCCATCGACTATCGTCATGTTAATCGTTATACGAAGGGAGACTGCTTTCCCATTCCCGATATCCCCAACGTACTTCAGAAGGTCGGCAGAGCAAAATTCATAAGCTGTTTTGATGCACGCAAAGGGTACTGGCAAATTCCTATAGATCCGGAATCAGCATGGTTAACGGCATTTTCTTGTGAAGAAGGGTTGTTTGAGTTTCGCAGAATGCCCTTTGGTCTAAAATCGGCGGGAAATACTTTCATGAGGGCGATATCGATGATCCTTCAACCAATAAGATCCTTTACGGAGCCGTTTATTGATGATTTTGCCGTTATTTCGTCTAGTTGGGAAGAACACAAACTACATCTTTTGCAATTTTTCACCATCATTAAAAATGTAGGGTTGACCCTAAACCTGGAAAAATGTCGGTTTGTACAACCTAAGGTGGTATTTTTAGGACATGTCGTAGGCTCGGGGATTGTCGCACCTGATCCCGATAAAATAGCCATTGTACAAGAGATCAAACCTCCCACAAATAAAAAGGAAGTCAAGAGGATAATGGGGTTGTTCAGTTATTTCCGCAACTTCATACCCAATCTAGCCCAGACTGCCCATCCTATCACTGAGTTGACTAAAAAGGGTGTTCCCAACAAAATTCTTTGGGAAGGCAAACACCAGGTCGCCTTACAAAAACTCATAGACGACCTTACCAATGCTACAACCCTAAGCACAATTGATTATAGTAAAGGGTTTGGTTTAGCAACGGATGCTAGTGGAGTGGCTGTTGGGTGTTGTTTGTTCCAGGGGAGTGGAGAAGGGGCAGAAGTCCCTATTGCTTTTGCCAGTCTGAAGTTAACCCCTACTCAGACGAGGTGGTCCACCATAGAGAGAGAGGCTTATGCTGTCGTGTGGGCTCTAAGTAAATTCAAATCCTGGATATTGTTATCTGAGATCGTGATTTTTTCGGATCATAATCCTCTCACGTACCTTACCGAGTCAGTTTCCAAAAGCGCTAAATTGACTCGATGGGCACTTGCCATCCAGGAATTCAATCTGACTTTCAAATATAGGTCAGGTAAACAGAATATAGTAGCTGACGTCCTGTCTCGATTAAGTTAGGTTTGGAGTAGCTGTGGCTACAATTAGGTTTATTTATCCTAGGGTGTATAATCTTTGGTTAAATATTTCATTGTTATCAGAAATTGGTGTTAGTTATATGGGTAGCTTTGTAATGTTCTTTGGTTAATTTCTTTCTCTGGGCGATCTTGGTTAACGATAAAGTGGATCGGTCGCAAGTTTTTATTTGCAGGTCTCCAGGAAGAAGAGCGCGTCACTGAACGAAGAGCTGCAGGACGTCTCCTTTGTCCTTGCTCGGAAGGTTCTTCGACCACGTCTTTCTTCCGCGTGTGGCTCATCGTCACGACTGTTCTGGATTTGCAGGTTCCCAGACGAGCACCAGGAAACCCGACGACGAAGGAAACCATTCAGTCAACCGGATCCACACTCAGCCAACCGGATCGACCCAGATCAAAGAATGAAGATATGGCCGATAACGAGAAGGATCGTTACCGACTTTAGGGGGGGAGGTATGTCACGCCCGCGTAAACGCAGGTGCGTGCCTGGATCTAACTTTGGGATTTCCGGCGCAGGCGGTGCATCGGGTATTGCACAACGTTGCGTGTTTGGATTGTTGCGCGAATATTTGAACGTTTAAGCCTGTAGCCTGTAGCCTGGAGGGCTTGTATTTATAAGGCTGTCGCGAACTACTTCGGCCCCTTCTTCTTGTTCCTGCTTCTTGTTCGCCATTGTTCGCCATTGCTTGATCGAAGTTGAAACTGTTTTTTGTATCTGTCGCGTCGTTTGATAAAGTTTTCGAACTGTACTCGTTAATAAAACATCTAATACTGTTAAAGAGTGTCTTAAACTTTATTTAGACTCAAATTTTCTCCAGCAATATCGACGACTTCGCAAAGGCGGAATCGTCACAGTGATGATGGTGATGATGATGACGATGATGATGGTGATGATGATGATGATGATGGTGATGATGATGATGGTGGTGGTGGTGGTTATGATGATGATGACGATGGTGGTGGTGGTGGTGGCAGTGGTGATGACGATGATGATGACGATGGTGATGACGATGGTGATGACGATGATGATGATGATGATGATGATGATGATGATGATGATGATGATGATGATGATGATGATGATGGTGATGATGGTGATGATGGTGATGATGATGATGGCGGTGATGACCACCGGGCATGAAATTAAAAACACAACGATCCTCGCTAAATGTTTTTTTTTATTTCTTTGTAATTTCCTTCGTTTTAGTGTCGTTGAAATTTTTCTTGTGGCGTGGTTACGTTGTTGAATGTGTTGCAGTGTTCTTGTTGACCATGCCACAATGTTGTTGAATGTGTTGCAGTCTTCTTGTTGGCCATGCTACAATGTTGTTGATTGTGTTGCAGTGTTCTTGTTGACCATGCTACAATATTTTTGAATGTGTTGCAGTGTTCTTGTTGATGTTATTTATTATTTATTCCACAATGTTGTTTTATGCTTTAATAATGTTAGGTTGAATCTACGTCGGTGAATGTGCAATTGAATCATAAAATACTTTTTTGAAAATAAAAGTTTAAACCAAAAAACTCGGAATATTTTATCAGAATTTGAAAAACAAAGACTATTAAACTAATTGAAAGTTTTGATTACCGATTTCTAGCATTGATCTTTCAACAAAATTTTCCAGTTAACGTTTCCGCTCCTAAGGATTCTTCCATGGAAACTCCGAAAATTAATTCTTTCATGCGTTCTGTTATAAACTTGATGCTATTATAAGCTAAAATGCAAACCGAGACGAAATGTTGTTATTGGAATGACATTTATTAACTCAGTGTACCTCTTGACTTCCGGATCAAAGATAAGCCGATAAGCGATACAAGGCCGGCATTTTGACATTTCAGCTGGTCCAACACGAGATGGATTACTGTTTTTCTAAGAATATTGTGCTGCGCTCACTTCACATAGGTAGGCTGAAAAATGTCATGTCTCAGTCGTTGTTAAAAAACCAACTGAAAATCTTAAAGTTTCACTAGATGGGTTGAACCTGATTCCTATTTGGCATTTTTAGCCTTATAATATTTGTGCATATTTTGATTTCTCCTGCCAATCTGCCTTTGCTGGACGGTCGGTCTTGGAGTCAAGGATGCCAACGAAATGATTCTAAGAAAACGACTTTTTATTGACATGACATGCTCGCTTGGTCTGTTTCGGTCGTTAAAAGAACTAACAGGCTGAGAGAGATTTCTGAGAGTTGAAGACTTGAGATTGTCCTGAGATTGCTGATATAGATGGAATGGTTAGGAGACGTTTAGTCGTCATTTTCTATGTATCTCTCTTTTCTTTCTTTCTTTCTTTCACAACGCCTTTTCCAAGACTTGTCTTGCTCGAAGGTGAGAAAGGGCATTTGTAGAGGCAGCCATTTATAGGCGCCTACCCTTTTAGCAATGCTCTACCGCTCTGCCACCAGCGCCTCTTTCTCTCTCTCTCTCTCTCTCTTTCTTTTTCTTTTGTTAAATGTGTTAACAGCTTTTCCTGATGCGTCTACAAAACGTTAAACAAGGTCAAATCTTAAGAGTTTCAATACAAAATTGTCTCAGCAGATGATTGATTTTGAACAAAACGGTTTCTCGTAGTGATAACTTTACGGCAGAGCAATCTTCAACTTCTAGTTGTTGAGCTTCGACGGTGCTGAAAAGTGTACTGGAAGAATTTATGGAAGTACAAACCAGTCATGTTGAACTGGAAGAGTTTATGGAAGTACAAACCAGCCATGTTGAACGTGATATCGTCTCCAGTTGTCTCTCTGGATGATTCGATACGTTTCATTGTTATTAACAGCAGTGATGTATTTCATGTTTCAAAAAATCATTTTTTTTATTGAATTATTTATGTATTTATTTAGATATTAATTAATTAATTAATTAAATTAATTAATTAATAATTTAGTTCGTTATTTATTTTAGTATTTTATTATTTGTTTATTATTTTGTAATTTAGTTCGTTATTTAATCACTAGAGATATCCCGTCAAAAATGACGGATTTTTTAAAAATTTCATTATTTATTATTTTATTTTACTATTGCAGCGCCTCTTTTTTATCTTGAAATATTTAATTATTTAATTGTAATTTATTTCTCTATTAATTTATTTATTTTTCTTCTTTATTTGTTTATATTTTAAAAATACATTGAATAATAATTACTAATTATCAATTTATTATATTGTTATTAATTGATAGTTTATTGAAATAAGTCACTATTGAGTTTGAGTTTGGAACGTAAAAAATAAAAAACCTTTTGCAACTCACGTATGTTTACATCGGCACGCACAGAAAATTTTCCATTCAAAAACTTCTTCCGACAGAAATTGGCGATAAATTTTAGATCTTCTTATTATTTATACTTTTCACGTTAAAAATGTAATATTAACAATAATACTCGTTGAATAAAATAATATCAAAAATTTAAATTGTATAAAAAGGCGACAATTCTTTTGATATTTTAGATAAATCGATATCTCAGTTCACATTGCAGGACTCAATGAACAACCGCATGGAAAACCACACATGAATCTTCATTGTTGACATTCTTGCTCACGTGGGCTACGAAATGATAACAATAACAAATCAACGCGCTACAACTAATTGCTTATCATCTGAGATATTTTGTCTTCCTGAAGATTAGTGTAGTTGTGTCGAAATGTTGATATTGATAGCGGAATTGATTATAAAAATGTAAACAATTGCGATGAATCTACGTGTAGTGCGTGGTGCAATGACTTTCGGAATCGGACTTTGTCAGTTTTTTCTTCGTTTTTCCAAACCGATTATTCAACATTAGTTCTTTTTTATTGTCCCGATAAAAAAAAGTTGAATTAAATTCAAATTAGGTTTTATGATGGTAATTATAATGATGGCGATGATGATGATGGTGATGATAATGATGAGGATGATGATGGTAATGACGTTGATGATAATGATGTTGATGATGATAATGTTGATTATTGAATTAAACTAAATTAAATTAAAAAATAAAGTTTGACAAAGTTTAAATGTTCGCTAATTGTTAATCTTCAAAGCCACGAATCACTTCATCTAAATTTACTCACTCGTGGGCCTGTTTTTAGAACCAAACATCTACCCAAAATTTGTGTAAATATTCATATGAACCATTATAATTTATATTTATATATTTAGTAATAATTATATTTATATTATTTACTTTGTGTTTGTCACGTTTTTGTGATATATACATATAATTTATATATTTAATCAAAATACATAACTTCAGATGTCTGTATGTATGTATGTATGTATGTATGTATTTGTGTATGTTATACTTTGCATAACGCTGTTAGGTGGCGATACAATCGCAAATCTATACACACATATATATATATATATAAATAGTGTTTGAAATTGAACTCCTCCGAAACGGCTGAACCGATTTTTATTAATTTTTTTGAGTACATTTTGTAGGTCTGAAGATAGATCCTAGGCTATTTAAAATATTTAAAAAAAATTATATTAAAAAGTTATTTTGGAAAAACAAATGTCCTTTTTATAGGAAAATGCAACAGATAGACAGGCATATATATATACATATATTTTTTTTTTATTGAGATTTGGTTTCCAGGACCTTAAATGTGGAGTGGAGAATAGGATTACTTGGTTTTTAAAGTAGCTGCTAATCAAAAACTGTGAATGCAACAAAAGTAAAAATTAGTATTTAGTATCTACTCTAAAAATAATGATATACGTGTTTCACCATTTTTTGAAAATTTGGTTTCCAGGACTTCAAATATGGGGTGGAAAATAGGGTTATTTGGTTTTTAAAATAACTGCTACTCAACAACTGTAATTGCTACAGATGTAAAAATTAATACTTAGTATCTACTAAAAAAAAAAGATATACGTGTTTCACCATTTTTTAAAACTTTGGTTTCCATGACTTCATATGTGGGGTCAAAATAAAGGTTATTTGATTTTAAAATAACTGCTACTCAACAACTGCAAGCATTACAGATGTAAAACTTAGTATTTTGAGGTTTTGTGTCGGTTAAAAGTAGCTGAGTCCAGTTTATCACCGGTCGGGCCAATCCGTTATTTTAGCGTCTTTTTACAGGCCAGACTAAACCTTAAATCAAAGTGGTACGGGCCGAGGTTTTTCACTAAGCATATAGACATTTTAGTGATTTTAGGGTCTTCAGACGGGCCGGGCTAAACCTGAAGTCAAGGTGGGACGGGCCGAAGTTTTTCATTAAGTATATAGAATTTCTAGGCCTGTAAAAACGGGCCGGGCCCAAATTAGACGGGCCGTGCCGGGCCAGGAATTTTGGTTTTGTAACGGACTGGGCCAAGTTGTCGACGGGCCTAGCCGAAACCTATGGATGCACGGTTCAAATTCTCTAATTTCATGCGAGTGAAACCGCTACGGGCACTGCTAGTATATAAGATATATGAGATTATGTGTGTAAGTATTTATGTATGTAAGTATGCAAGTCATTTATGCATTGCTTCACCATTTATCTGATCGTAATGTAATTTTCACACAAGCTTGCAAGGCAATCGGAGAAGGTTTTTGTAAAAATTTCTAAATCGGTCACAAAATGAGCGGAGGGAGAGAGCAAACGGAAACGGTAACTGCAGAATGAGCGGGAACGGAAAAACAAACAAAAGCGAAAGAACGACTAGGAAAGGAAAAGCGACAGGGAACGGGAGGGCAAGCGGGAGTGGGAAGGCGACCGGGAGCGGGGAAACGACCAAGAGCGGGAAAGCGACATTAAACTTTTGATAAAAAAACAAAAGTAATTTATAAGGCAAAACAAAGTTTGCTGGGTCAGCTAGTAATATATAATAATATTTAAAAAATCTGTATTTTTATATATTTAATTATTATAATAATTATTATTATATTTACTTCATCATCAGGTTTTCATATAAATTTTTCCAATAACATTTTCTCTTTTTTCAATGAAGAAATCTCGCTAGGCTAAATGCATTTTAAAATATTCATGAATTAATATAAAAATTTATGTCATAAAATTTACTTTATTCACTCTATAAATTGACATATGCTATAATGAAATTTGGGCTCTATAAATAGTTAAATACAATAATGATATTGTATTGTATAAATAGGTAACTATTTTAATTTTTTTTATTATATAAATAAACAATACAATAATAATATTTTTATAATATAAAAATGACAATTAACATTAATGTTGTTTGCATATAATAAAAATTAAATATAATAAATATAACTAGATAAGCAATTTTATGTCAAAAATGTTATATATATGTATGTATATTTATATATAGTATAAGTATATAAACTTATAAATAATAAATTTGATATAAGAAAATTTTGAAGATATCTCTATTCTGTTTGATTTCGTTTAATGCATTAAATTTAATAGCCAGCTTTCATTTAATTGCTTCAGCTTGACTTGGTCACACCACAAAACTTTTGTTTCCGAAAAGGAGTTTTTTCAATCCACGATTATGCGTTCAATGAGAAATTTAAATAAATTAAAAAAATGGAATAATTAAAAAAATTAAATTTACAATTAATTTTATGATATGTTGTTACGTTGCACGTTCTACCATATTAATCTTTGTTTAGTTTCAATATTTTTTTTCAACAAATTATATTTAAAAAAAATGAATAATTTTAAACAATTTAAAGTTTATTATTACTAAATTGCTGTTTATAATTGAAGAATTATTTTTAGTTATAAATTTATTTACAAAATGTATTTAAATAAAAAATAATATTTTATTATTTATTTATTTATTTATTCATAACAAGATATTCATCTAATACTCATAAACATGTATTCATGATGAAAGAAGCGCGACAAGACTGCACTTTTTTACGATAGCACGCGTTTACTTCCCATTCAATTTCACGCTTTTGCTTTTCACGACGGAGATTTGAAGTAAAATTTCCATATTCTTTTATTTCCTTTATCCCTCTCAATACAATTTGCTAAAAATGCAAAATATTAAACATTTAAAATAACATTTGAAACATGATTGTAAAAAAATTAGAATTAGAATTAATTTGAAATCTCCAATTGAAATCTTCAATGAAATAAGATCTCGGATTATGTTGCACGACCTAATGAAGCCAACCACGTAGATAACATCAATCTTCTTTGCTGACATTCTTGGTCACGTGCCTTTCAAAAAGATATAAATAAATAAATAGATAAATATATATATAAACAAATAATATATATATATATAAATAAAAAATAAAAAATAAAGAAATAACAATAAATAAATAAAAAAATAATAAATAAATGAATGAAGTAATAAATAAATAAATAAATAAATAAATAAATAAATAAATAAATAAATAAATAAATAAATAAATAAATAAATAAATAAATAAATAAATAAATAAATAAATAAATAAATAAATAAATAAATAAATAAATAAATAAATAAATAAATAAATAAATAAATAAATAAATAAATAAATAAATAAATAAATAAATAAATAAATAAATAAATAAATAAATAAATAAATAAATAAATAAATAAATAAATAAATAAATAAATAAATAAATAAATAAATAAATAAATAAATAAATAAATAAATAAATAAATAAACAAATAAATAAATAAATAAATAAATGAATAAAAAAATAAATAAATAAATAAATAAATAAATAAATAAATAAATAAATAAATAAATAAATAAATAAATAAATAAATAAATAAATAAATAAATAAATAAATAAATAAATAAATAAATAAATAAATAAATAAATAAATAAATAAATAAATAAATAAATAAATAAATAAATAAATAAATAAATAAATAAATAAATAAATAAAAAATAAATAAACAAACAAACAAACAAACAAACAAACAAACAAACAAACAAATAAATAAATAAATGGCGGTGGTGGCTAAGCGGTAAAGCGTTCGCCTGTCGCCTTGTAGGTCGGCGGTTCGAATCTCACTGGCGTCACCATCGTAGCTCCCTTAAGCAAGGAGTTTACACGCATTGCTCAGGTTGAGTGTCTCGCGGGGTTAACAACTCCTTTCACTAACCTTAAAAAAAAAAAAAAAAAAAAAAAAAAAAATAATAATAAGAATATAAAAAAATAAAGATTTGGTCACCTTTACTGTAGAAATGTTACTAATCAAGATTATGACAATGATGACGACGACGACGATGATGGTAATGACGACGATGATGATGACGGTAATTATTTACAATTCTTCATTTTAAAAAAATGTAGATTTTAGACAAATTGAAAAAAGATCTGGAAATACAATTCTTATAATTTTTTTTAAATGTTATATTTTTTATTTACAAGCAATTTGTTATTAGAATTATCAATTTGTTAGTGATTAAAAAAAGTATAGAAATAATTTTTTATGTTTTTTGTTTTTTTGCAAAGACAATTATAATAATCTGTTTTTTAAGAATACAAAAATAATGTTTATAATTGATCGATTGATTTTGGGTAATAAATGTTTTTTATTAAAACTGCGGTTCAGCTGAAATTCTAAAATGAATGTACTTTTAGTGGAAAATTGTTTGCGGGTGGCCCACACACTTTACTACCGAAAAGCCTATACTAGTTTTAATCAGCCACCGATGATGATGATACTAAACTAATATTTCCATTTCAATGCAAAAAAGATTTTTTTACTTGTCAATTTATTAAAAAAAGAAGAATTTTGTCTGATCGATTGGTCTTCTAAAACAATCAAAATAATCTAAATAGTCAAAACGAAAGAAGATTGAAGTTGAAATTGATCGAAATGTTGCCGATAGCATCGATAGTCGTGTGCCTCGCGTCTTGAAGGATGATGCAACGGAGATGAAACGAGTCGGATGTTGTCGGATTGTGTCAGATTATGTCGGATTGTGTCAGATTGTGTCAGATTATGTCGGATTGTGTCGAACTGTGTCGGATTGGGTCGGTTGTATCGGATTTGTGTCAGATTGTGTCATATTGTGTCGGGTTGGTGGTTAGTGTTGTGTTGTGTTTGTTTTTTATGTGAAGTTGCGTTTGATGCGAGGTTTCAAGTTGTTGTTGTCGTGCGTACCACGTGACTGGAAGAATGCAATCCAGAGAGTACTGGGGAAAGGTATGAGGTTGTAAGAGTCGGCGGTTTGGCGTTCGAAAATTTTCGTTACTTGTTTAATTTGTTACGACAACTTTTGAAACTAATTTACCAAATTTATTTTTTATAAATAAAATCAGTTAAAATCGGAAAAATGACTAAATGAAATTTATATGTAGAATTTGTACTATTGTAAGTAGATCTGGTGTGTTTCTTTTATTAAGCAATACGTGTAGTGTACACATGCTGCAGATAACATGTGCGTCTGATTGTGCGGATCGCGTGTCTGGCCAGAATGTACAAAGCAAGTGTTAGATTTAGAATGAACTAAGTCATATTGATTGCTACAAAGTATACCCGACATGCGACAACGGAGATGTTTCCCAATGTCCTCGTGCGTGTAGGAAACACAGATAGTACTAAAGAACTGTTTTCTTTGTTTATATAATATATTGAATTATGAAATAAAATACTTGCAATCAAAAACAAATGACGTTTTGATTGATACAATTTGTTTTCCTTAGATGCAATTACTATTTTTATTAAAAAATATCCAAACAAATTATATTGATTCAAATAAGCTGATAAAACACGAAAAATACAAAGGAATTAATTTTATTCAAGACATTCTGACAATATTCAAGCAAGCAACTACATATCACATAATTTTACTATCCTTTAAATGCTGAGATGTTCGCAGCAATCTAAAGAAAACAAGGAACCTAATAATATTTTTAATAACTGATATAAATAAATTTTTAAAATAATCAATTTTTAAATAATTATTTTAATCTTGTAAACAGCAGCTGATTTTGCAAGAAGAATCAATACTGAATCACAATCTGTATTATTCGGACCGATTCCAAGTAAACCGACTCCACCGACACAATGACTTTTTAACGCCATCAAACCCACCTGAAATAACGGAATTTACGGATGTCCTAAAATCGTCAAAATAGACGTGACTTCAATTACATGCTACGTAGATCGAGCTTTCCCTAACTGTCAATATGGTCGATTGCTAACTAAAATCTGCAATAACTTTCAAGCCTGGCGAGGCAATCAGAATCGTTAAAGTATTTAAAAGTTTTAAAGAATAAAAAATTTATCGGTTATTTATAAATTTCGATCTGTCATGTCTTGCTGAATGTTTTGAAAATTCTTTTGTTATATATATGCAATATAGGGCATTTCTTGTTTTATCAAAAGCGCTCAACCTTGCCGACTGTAAAGCAAAACATTTTCGAGAAATCAGAACCATCTCAGCCCATTCAACTTGTTTATTACTTGCCTCGTGGGCAGCATAAAAATAAATATACACTTCTTCATGAACATGAAATCAGATTTAAAAAACAACACTTTTGCAGTACTTTCTCTCTCTAATGCACATAAACAATATATGCGTACCTATTATCTTCTTATCCGGATTTTGTGAATTTTTTCTTTTTATGAAACTGGACTTGCATAAAATAACTTTTAGGTATTTTTTGGTTGCCCCTAGACTAACCCCTCACTTGATCAGCTCCACACACTAGCACTAATACGAAGAAACGAACCCAGATACTTTCAACAGGTATTCACTGCGTTCAGAATTTGTCTTGACAAACGGAAGCACACGATTCGAGATGTGTAGGGAGTGCAACTGATCTGAAAATCACAGGGAAGTAGTAATAGTAATAGTCCTTCTACATAGCGAAATAATTTACGAACAAGCAGGAGATGTGTGCAGAATTTACGTAGCGTTCGCGCATTCGCACCACGCTCATCCACGACTTCCAGATAATGCACACGCACGACGCCATCGCCACTCATTTTCTCACTTTTCCATACAACGCAGCCGAGACTCTAAGCCGATGAAGGAGTCAGACTCTAGCGATCAGAAACGATACGGCTGGTCTGCCCTTCATGGTGACATAACTTGCCACCTTTCGGTTACTGGCTGTTCCTCAGCTGTTGGAGATTTCGAAAAGCCAACGAGAAGGCGACTCGCCGAGACAGTCGTCGAGTTATTCAGTCATGACCAGCATTGCAATCGGAGACCGACATAAAAATATAGCAATTTATGATGCCGTAAGATCCTAACTGGAGTTACTGATGAGTGAATAGTCGATTCGTGAACGAATCCCCCTGCACCCCACAACCTCGCCTTCCCCGCAAGTAAGGGTATCCGACGTCCAACAAATTATTGTTGACTAGCCCCTACTTACAAATACAAAAAACTTAAGACTCACAAACTAGATATCATCTTTGACCAATTATTTCCCAATGTTGCTTCACACCAGTCAAGTTCATAGTTTATCCAAAGTTATTCTTCACTGAGATGTTGTTAGTATTTTCCCTCAAAAGATTCATCGATCGATCTCTTGTATAGATTTTATTAGTTTCCTTCGTACATTAATTACTTTCTTGCGTACATCTTGTTCACCTACGAGATGTTCTTATTATAGTACTACATGGAGGATGTGCCTCATAAACTGTACTGACCTTCGGATTTGGTCGAATATTTTCTCATCAATTATTTCTTTATCTTTCACTTGATCTTTTGAAAAAAAAGTTCTTTATTCACTTTCCTGTGCCGTTAGGCGTATTTTTCTGTTTTATCGAAATTGTTTTTGTTCATGAAATTGTATCAATTATTTTGTCGGTCATTTTTAAAAAAGTTTTGTCTTGGAAATGTTTTCTGTGAATGTTCAAGAAAATATATTATTATTTAAGACAAACATATTTTTTAGATTCCTCCGTTTTAAAATATGCTAACTGCTGATTTATCTCACAATAATTCAATTTTTACAAACTTTTATTTAGGTTACAATCTCTGTTTGTGTGTGTGTGTGTGATGTGTGCGTGGCTTTCTCTGTACGCAAATCTTGCAAGTAAAATTTAACCAGCTTTTTGACTAGCTAGGAAGCTGAAACTTTCAGCATAGCTTTATATTGGATGACAATACATGATTCAATTAAAAAAAATTTAATTTGAACATCTTTCGTATTACTAAATCGAGTGTATTTGAAATTAAAGTTTGTGTTAAAAAACTCGTTTTTTCCTTTACTTGTTAAAAAAAACTATTTGTTTTTAGTTATACTTGCTGGTGATTATGTTTAATTATTGTATAAATTTGAATTGCACATACCAGATTATTATGTACATCATATTGTGGCATATAAATCTTAATTAAATATATTTTTGCACTTTAGAGCTGTGACGGGCTGAATTGTGTGATTTTATTTAAACCGCCAAACGTGAATATTAATATAAATAAAACCACACTTCCAAGAGGTTTAATATATTTAAATATTTCTCAAGAATTATTATTATTATAATAATTGTAATCAATATAATAATAATAATAATAATAATAATAATAATAATAATAATAATAATAATAATAATAATAATAATAATATTAATAATAATAATAATAATAATAATAATAATAATAATAATAATAATAATAATAATAATAATAATAATAATAATAATAATAATAATAATAATAATAATAATAATAATAATAATAATAATAATAATAATAATAATAATAATATATTCAAAACTTAGAAATAGAATGGAATTAAAATTATGTTTAATTCTGAAAATAAAATCGACCTCTTGAAAATATAACTCGGAAACATTCGAAAGAGGACGAATAATATCAAATTCAATTTATTACTTCAAAAAAAATATAGGAAAGATGCAACGCTCCCTTTTCCTGCTTTCATGTCTACTACTGGTGACAAGATGTCAAAGCGTGAATCAATCTGCATCCGTGTGTAGGAGCGTTGCGGTGTGTTTATGAGCTTTATCATGCGCGTTTGAGCGTTGCTATGTGGCTGTGTGTGTGAGCGTTGCTATGTGGCTCTGTGTGTGAGCGTTGCTATGTGACTGTGTGTGTGAGCGTTGCTATGTGACTGTGTGTGAGCGTTGCTATGTGGCAGTGTGTGAGCGTTGCTATGTGGCTGTGTGTGTGAGCGTTGCTATGTGGCTGTGTGTGTGAGCATTGCTATGTGGCTGTGTGTGTGTGAGCGTTGCTATATGGCTGTGTGTGAGCGTTGCCGCGAGTGTGTGAGCGTTGCTATGTGGCTGTGTGTGTGTGAGCGTTGCTATGAGAGTACGAGCGTTGCCATGTGTACATTAAAGATGCCACACACGTGTGCTGCTTTTCATGCGGTTGTGTGCTTGTGTACGTGTTAATAAGCTTGCATCGGAATCTCATCTTCACCTCTGTCAATCCAGGTAATCCAATCAGTGCTTCTGCAGCTTCCTCATTGGACCAGGCGGTCACGTGTATGTCTTATTGTTGCGTGATCAGCTGCAACATGTTGCTCGATTTGTTTATCAACTTCTTCTTATTTTTTTAAAATTTCCACGAGCAGATTTTTTTATTAAGATGGAAACAGATAGGGATTTATTTTTTCATATCGTCGAATGTTTGGACAAATTGAATTTTTTTATAACTGAATTGGAAAAAGCTAAATTTAATAAATTTTGTACATTTAAAAACTAATTTCATAAAAAAATTATGATATCAATTTGTAATAATGATAATAATAATAATAATAATAATAATAATAATAATAATAATAATAATAATAATAATAATAATAATAATAATAATAATAATAATAATAATAATAATAATAATAATAATAATAATAATAATAATAATAATAATAATAATAATAATAATAATAATAATAATAATAATAATAAAAATAATAATAATAATAATAATAATAATAATAATAATAATAAAATTAATAATAATAATAATAATAATAATAAGTCAATTTATAAAGCGCCAGTAGTTAAGCTTCAGAAGCGCACGGATCGCGTCCATATGTCTTTGAAAGAAGATGGTTCTTTAAAAGTTTTTTAAATGATGTCAGACATGGTGAAGATTTTATTGATGGTTGGTTCGCACTGAAATTGTGTGCTTAAATAACAAACCTGGAATTGTCTACCTATAAAATGAGCCGGACCAGGCCTCAAAAATCGTGCAGTTACTCTACTTTGGACGCACGGTTCAAATTCTCTAATTTCACTGCTAGTTTTCATATAAATCTGCTCTTAATATTTTCAATTTTTTTTAACAAAACGTTTTAGGTTGTTTTCATTCTGATGAAAGTAAAAGAAAATACAATAAAAAATTAAATAGCACAAAAAAGAGCTAGCGAAATGGTTCAACCCTTACATCAACCCCCTCATACCCTGACGCCCACCCGCTGTCGACTTGAAGAAATACTCCCTGGTGCACTGACCGGATGGAGGTTATTAAAATTTGCTTCCGTGACAAATGCGCAGGATAAACTGTTTTTCCATTTCATGCGAACACCGACTGTGAGAGCAAGATGGAGAGAAAGGAAAATCAAAAGGAAAAGAGTGGAAAGAGAGAAAAAGAAAGATGAGAGGGAGAAAAAAAGAACAAAAAAGAGAAAAAGTAAAATAGAAAAAGGAAAGAAATGAGAAAAAAAATTATGAAATCAGGATGATGGATTGATATACTAAAACAAAAATTCTTAACTAAAGCATCGCAAGAAAATCTCGAAGAAGTCAATCCTCACTCAACGATGCTTCAATCACAGCACACAGCACACACACACACACACACACACATACACACAAATATATTGTTTCGATATTGTCTATGAGGTTCTTAGAAAAATAATTTAGAATTTCTTTGACGATAATAAGCATTTAACTAGACTAACAATAAATTTTAATTACTGCAATTAAAACCAGTTTAATAAAACACTTATATGACTTCTAATAGAACAATCGTAAACAATAAACAATCACAATGACCTTTAAATGTCTTTCTAAAAGTTTTTTATGTCTATTATATATATACACATATATATATATATATATATATATATATTATACAAATAATAAAAACATAAGAGTATAAGTACATCTACACACATATATACAAACAGCTTGCAAGACTTGGATCACGTGGGGCTATAAGAGCGGGGCCAGGCATGAGAGGGGAAATTTATTCCTCCCAAGCCACGTCAGAAAGTTTCTGCAAGACCTTCCCGATTGAAGAATGACTTTGAAATGCTGCCCTTGAACATTTATATTGATCATATCTTCGTATGGGAATAATTTATTTCTATCAATATATTCTATAATAATCCTGGGTTGGTCATCTTTCTTCAAGAATGATCATCAATAATATTATTATTATCATTTATGAATATTTTTATTAGTAACTTAATTCTTAGAATGAAATACAAATAAATATGTCTCGATTAGAATAACGATAGTGATATTAATATATCTTGATGCTGATAATGATGATGACGGTGATGATGACGACGACGACAATGACTATGATTATCACGATCACGACGACGATGGTGATGATGATGATGATGGTGGTGAGCGGAATAGAAAGAAGAATGAGGTGCGAAAAAAGATGATGAAGAAGAGAACGAAGTTGAATATATAAAAGAGAGATGGGCGATATATCAATCAACATTTGAGTACTCTTGAAAGCTTCTACAATTATGTGGTTTTGATTTATAGAAATATTTGCACATCGCATCCATTCTAGTTAATTTGCATATTGAAAACAATGTAAATTATGTCCCAACGTATTAAATACAACACACGATGTGCAGTCAATGATGTACAATCATTGTGAGTATTGTAAAGCCATACCGTGTACTCCTTCTAATTTATTTATTTCTTTAGTACTGAGAACCTGGCCAGGGCAAGCTCTTTGCTGGAGAAACAAAATCCCCCAACAAACTCCCCAAGATCTAGCAGGCCTAGCCACAAAAAAATTAACATTCTATCCATAGAAAATGTCCAATGAATTCTCAAAGACATTCATGTTATTGGAATCTACCACAGAAGCACATATTTTGTAGCAGCTACTCTATTGGCAGAAGATAAACATTCCAACCGGTTTTTCCCTATGTTCTCGGCAAAAAATCTCGACCCGGCCTGTGCAGTACTCTAATGGAAATGCCCGAAGGTCTACAAAAACAAATATTATTCAAACCTCTTCAAAATTATTAAACCATCTTTTGATAGCTTATTTTTCTCCTTTTCTCTTTCTATCTCTCTGTCTTACTCTCTCACTTTCTCTCTATCCCAAAAAAAAACAAAAAACAAAACAAACTAAGCAACAAGACATAAACAGTTCCGATTTCGATCTTTCAAGTCGCAATGAAGTCCCGGCAATCTCGAGAACACCACGGTAGTAATAATAATAATATAAACCCCCAGTTATCAGTCTCATACACAAATCGAAAGGCTTCATACTTAGACGGTTATTTCAAGAAGAAATAAATTCTCCCGTCTGCTATCCTCCGGGACAACTACTGCATGTTTACTGCTTGAGTCTATTCTGGCCTTGTTCCATTGCTGCATATCTCTTCAAGTCGTTTAGAGGCAGCGATTGGGAGAACATTTGAAGTTCCAGCAATGCTTGAACAAATTGCTGCAAATTGGACGAGTTTTTTTTTGTTTTTTTTTAGAAAAATTAAAAAAAAAGTTTCAAGTTGTTTCTTATTCAGATAATTTATGAGTCGGTCGGGTTAAGTGAGTATATTTAATCGGTTCTTGGTTCGTATTTTGTTATTTATTTTGTATTTTATTCTACACAATCGCATAGACAGGTGATTTTGTTTCGCACATCAACACATTTAATGTGATTTTGTTTTGTTTAAGAAGTTCCAACAAATACAATAACTTTGGTTTTCACACATTCCCATATCGAATGTAGTCACGTTTTATCCTATAGAATATTAGACGTGATTTTGTTTCACATTTTAATATAATTAATGTGTTTTTATTTACAACTTCTTATAATCAATGTGATCTTGTTTCACATTTCTTTATAACTCATGCGATCTTGCTTAACATTTCCTTATAACTAATGTGATCTTGCTTAACATTTCCTTATAACTAATGTGATCTTGTTTAACATTTCCTTATAACTAATGTGATCTTGTTTAACATTTCCTTATAACTAATGTGATCTTGTTTCGCATCAATATTATTTTGTTTTGTACGCTCTTATAACCAACGGGATTTTATTTTACGTAGCTGCATTAAAATTTATTGGATTTCAAACTTCTATAAAATAAAAGTAACTTTGTTTCACTCTCACATGCACATGCATAAGACAAGATGGTTGTGCAAGTTGTGAAAGTAAGTCCATGCGTACGTGTGTGTATGTGCATGTATGTATGTATGTATGTATGTATGTATGTATGTATGTATGTATGTATGTATGTATGTATGTATGTATGTATGTATGTATGTATGTATGTATGTATGTATGTATGTATGTATGTATGTATGTATGTATGTATGTATGTATGTATGTATGTATGTATGTATGTATGTATGTATGTATGTATGTATGTATGTATGTATGTATGTATGTATGTATGTATGTATGTATGTATGTATGTATGTATTTATGTATGTATGTATGTATGTATGTATGTATGTATGTATGTATGTATGTATGTATGTATGTATGTATGTATGTATTTATGTATGTATGTATGTGAATGTATGTATGTATTTATGTATGTATGTATGTATGTATGTATGTATGTATGTATGTATGTATGTATGTATGTATGTATGTATGTATGTATGTATGTATGTATGTATGTATGTATGTATGCATGTATGTATGTATGTATGTATGTATGTATGTATGTATGTATGTATGTATGTATGTATGTATGTATGTATGTATGTATGTATGTATGTATGTATGTATGTATGTATGTATGTATGTATGTATGTATGTATGTATGTATGTATGTATGTATGTATGTATGCATGTGCATATGTATGTATGTATGCATGTGCATATGTATGTATGTATGTATGCATGTGCATATGTATGTATGTGTGTATGTATGTGCACATGGTGCTTCACATCCTTCCTTGACCTTCATGGCGGATGGGATTTCATCATCTCATGCCTTCTCTTCCGGTTTCATATTTCTACGAACCTCGACATCAAAGAATGAAACAAAATTCTGACATCAAAGACATTTTAACTTCATTAAATATGATTTCCAAAAAAAAAACTTATTTCCGTTTCGTTATTTTCAACGACGATATCATTAATTCCTAAATTTACTTTTGTTTTTCGTTTGATGTCATTTATGAAATATTGCAAACTTACAACCAAATGAAATTTTAATTCAATAACTCTCCAAAAATCCTTTGATTGATTAGAAGCGAGTTTTCATTTAATGTCCATAAGTGTGTTCTTTGTTTTTAATTATTTAACTTTCTTATTTTTCAAAGTTAAATTATTTTGATTCTACGATTTTATCCAATTCGAGAGTTATTGATGATTCAAAAATTCAATTTTTTTTGAAGAACAAACTAGCCAGTTATATTTTGTGCGTCTGTTGACCACCAGTATGCTGACCGCCAGTCTGCTGACCATAAGTATGCTGATCATCAGTATGCTGACCACCATATACTGACCACCAGCATGTTGACCACAAATCTGCTGACCACCAGTTTGGTGACTATACCAGTCTGATGACCACCAGTATGCTGATCACTAGCCTGCTGACCATCAGTCTGCTGACCACCATTATGCTGACCATCACTCTGCTGACCACCACTCTGCGCGCTTCGGTCTATGATTTGTGATTCGAAAAGCCAAAAAAGAACAAAAAATTATATTGATATAATCTCGGCAATTTGTCAAATTCTCATTTTATGGTTTGAAAAATTTGAGAAAATTTTTCTTGTGCTGCCGCAATTTTTCTATGACAGACTCGAAAACGTGCTGAGATTTGAAAACCAGGCTTTTGGAAATACAAAAATACAAAAGAAGCATTTGAAAAATTAAACAATGCCTAATATACGCGTTGTACTAAATCATTACATTTGTGTATGCTGTTCAGAAATATAGTATATTTCACTTTTGTGACTGTTGACATATTGTCCATGTTGTTGTTGCTTTTTGTTGGTGATGTTTGTGTTGTTGCATGAGCTGTTCCTGTTGTTGTTTGTATTTGTTCATGTTGTTGTATGTATCTGCTCATGTTGTTGCATATGTATCTGTTCATGTTGTTGTATGTATCTGTTCATGTTGTTGTATGTACCAGTTCATGTTGTTGTTTGTATCTGTTCATGTTGTTGCATGAGCTGTTCATGTTGTTGTATGTATCTGTTCATGTTGTTGTATATGTATCTGTTCATGTTGTTGTATGTATCTGTTTATGTTGTTGTTGTTTATGTATCTGTTCATGTTGTTTTATGTTATGTTCATATTCATGCTATTTAAAACTAATATCCCCTTGTATTGTATGGACAAGGTGTTATGATAACGCCTTCGATTTCAACAATTCATTAAAATGTTTTTTTTTCAAATCCTTTGATCAATTCCTCATTAAAAAGAATTTAAATAAAATTATACGAAATGTTTTATTAAATCTTTTGAGTTGTTTTCAAAACAAACTTTTTTTAAGACTTTTATAGATTTTTTTCGAGTACAAAATAAAAAAAGTCCAAATAAATTTAATTTCAAAGAGGAAAAAATTGTCTTAATTGTTTATCTCCAGCGGGTTGCATCTTCATAAACTTCTCCGACACAAAAACTTCACTTATAAAATTTGTTTTCAAATGAACAAAAATACAAGACCGAAAATTACATCTGATTCTGCTGCTACACAACTTTTTAACCAATTAGCCGATTAATTCAAATGATTGATAAAACTGAAGTAAAAACGCAGATAAAATCAGTGCTTATCGGAACATTCGATCGTTTAAAACAATAAATAATATCATATGCTTAATAATAAAAGCACATAATAACAAAATATACTTGATGGCTGTAAATAAATAATGATAGAATAATAAATATTCAGCGAATTTCAGGTCAAGAGGTCATGACTTGACCTACTTAAGGGGAAGTTACACCAATCAAAACAAACCCACAACGAACGAATGCTTATAAATACAGATTGTTGTAGTAGACATTCGATGGGAAACATAAATAATACTTTGCATCCATGAGTGCGAGGGAGTGTGAATTAATGTTATGGTGTTATTGATACATTTGTAAATGCAGTTAGTGTGATACTTATTTATACATACAGAAGTATATATTTTTTGTGATTATTGTATGTGTAATAATATTGTGTTAGTACTGGTATATATTTAATTACTAGTGGTTTTGCCCGTCCCAAGGACGGATGTTTTAAAATTACGATGAACTTTGGATACATTTTTTTGGATTAATATAAGTTTATTAATTATTTTGTTATTTATTTATTTATTTATTTGTTTGTTTGTTTGTTTGTTTGTTTGTTTGTTTGTTTGTTTGTTTGTTTGTTTATTTATTTATTTATTTTTTTGTTTGTCTGTCTGTTTGTTTGTTTGTTTGTTTGTTTGTTTATTTATTTATTTATTTATTTATTTATTTATTTATTTATTTATTTATTTATTTATTTATTTATTTATTTATTTATTTATTTATTTATTTATTTATTTATTTATTTATTTATTTATTTATTTATTTATTTATTTATTTATTTATTTATTTATTTATTTATTTATTTATTTATTTATTTATTTATTTATTTATTTATTTATTTATTTATTTATTTATTTATTTATTTATTTATTTATTTATTTATTTATTTATTTATTTATTTATTTATTTATTTATTTATTTATTTATTTATTTATTTAAATATTTATTTATAACGTTACAATGAAAAAATTGTTTTATCGATCGTATGCATTCCAAATCAAATAAAAACAAAAAAATAGATTAAAATATTAATAATTTTTTATATTTGAATTAATTTAAGTTTAAGTAAGATAAATATTTTTTAATTTATTTAATTATATACAAATATAAAAAAATTTATTTATATAATTATTTATTATATATAAATTAATTTGCCATAGTTAGCAGATCGTCACACAAAACCATCTTACACACTTAATATAATGTGTAGAATAATAATGTTATATTTACATATTTGTTATTACAATTTTGTGAAACACTGTGCTGATATTTAAGCATTTACACAAAACGATTATTGAATTGCGTTTGTAATATTACTTTGGTAATAATTACAGGCTTTTAATTAATTATTAATATTATTATTCGTATGGAAAAATATATTGTGGCAAATATCTCACTGTAAGCTTCCAATTTACAATTTCTGGCATGTTTACAGTTACAGCGTACAACTTACAACTCTCATCAAATCAATAGCAAGTCTGTAAAGCACAAGACGTGTTTCTTTAAAGGGAAAATTCTTTACGATCGTCTCGCCAGTATAAAATACAATAAACTGTTATTCCCATTTTTTCAGTAGTTGTAAACTGTGATAAACTCTAGAAATACCCGCACACACATGCACAAATCTACACGTGCATATAAGCACACGCACGCACACACACAAATCTGCCTGACCCAGATCCCACCAGGGTACCACAAATGCTTGCACGAGTAAAAAGAAACTTCCACCGGGATTTTCATCTACAACGTGTCGGCACACATAAAAGGGTTTGAAAAAAAAACAAAACAAAAAGCTGAGCGGGTGTTTTATTCGCTTACATCGTAAATCGGGATGGCGCTCCCCGCTCTTCCAGCTACGTGCCTGTAAATGTAATCAGCCTATCAATGTAAAGCCGCTCCGTCGCCTTTCTCAACCACGTGACCGTCAAAAATTTCAGTTCCGCCGCTAATTTACTGGCGTGTGCTGTTTCCAGTTGAAAGAAAGATGCATGTTGCTGTGTTGAAGTGTGTATGTTGCTATGTGGAAGTGTGCATGTTGCTATGTGGAAGTGTGCATGTTGCTATGTTGAAGTGCGCATGTTGCCGAGTGGAAGTGTGCATGTTGCTGTGTGGAAGTTTGCTTGAGTGTCTGGCAGTTAACGTGAGTGTGAAGTTGCTTGTGCGAGTGTGTGTCTGCTATATGTATGTGCGTTTAACTTTTTAAATCTATTGTTTAAGTAGCGAGGAACCAACTTTTTATTAATTGCCTAACCAATATTTGTTTGTTCCTACGATATATTTATGTTGAAAATTGTTCTTACAATATGTTTTTTCAACATACATTTTGAAAACAGGTTGAAAACGTTGAGATAACATTGTTGACCTAAACTGACTAGATGTCACGACACATTAAATGTCGCAAAAAATGCTGCTCAGCAAGTTTTATGTGGTTAAAAAAGCTTGTGGTGATTTGCCACACACACACACAGACATACTCTAGTAAAAAACATTGATTTATGAAATCGTTATCATGCAGTGGTAGTAAGTCTCGCTTATAAAAACCAGAGAAAGTGATAGGCTGATCCGTTAACGTAGTTTGTGTTGGAATAATTTATCTACGCTGAAGAAATGTTGATTTATTGTTGAGAAATAATATAACCAGTGCATTATTGAACAAAATGTTGACGTAGGTCTTGTAAAAATGTTGAAACAATCGAGAAATTGTTGAGAGAAAGTTGTGGAGATGATAAGGAAGTAGAAGTTTACGACCGAGGAAATGATTTCAAATAAAATTGCAAAAGTGAAATGTGTGGAGTGGACTTATGAACTTTTACTGCTCCAAGCGAACTACTGATAATAAACATACTATCATGCAATTGCAGGCATACAGACAAATACAAACGAGCACACAAACGGATACAAAGTCATACCTACAAATATACAGAAGGACTCACAAAAACGAAAAAAAAACTTGAAGGTCAGTGACCTGCTATTTTAAAGAGCCGAAATGCCGTTAAAAATGAAGTTGAAATTCTGCATTTAAAAGAAACTTTTGCCGTTCATGAATGTTTTAAACAGAAATTATCACATTTCAAGTTCCTTGAAAAGAAACCAAAAAAAATTGTTTCATCTTATGTTCGCGTCCAGTTTTTCATCCAGTAAATTACCGTAATTATAAAAAAAAATCATATTTTCTCAGAGAGGAAAAAGATAAATGAGAAGAGATGGAGAGAAGGAGAAAGAGAGAGGAGGAGAGATGTGGATGGACTGGAAAGGTCGTTTTATTTTCCAATAGAATATTTATATAAGCGTAAACTCCAATCGCCGTCGGCAGAGAACCAGCGTATTTCCAGAGTTTGGGGGACCACGCGTTGGCAGCTCATTATCTTCTGTTTCTTTCTGAGTACTCATTTTCCGTCTTTTTTCCTCCGACACACGAAAAACCTAATACGTTTGGCGGACATTTCCAGTAATTGAGCTTTCCTTGTTTTCTTTCAATGTCGTTCCGCTTTCTCTGTGTGAAGTGGGGCAAGTTACTGTCCTGTTCTGTTCGTTAGACGCCTCGGAGAATCGTTTGCCGATGTTTTACAGTGACAGTAGAAATAATATTTTTATTATTAAGTTAATGTTTTATAATATTATTATTAACTAGTAGGGTTTTATTGTTTTATTTTTTTTCGACCATAAGACATAAAATAATTACCTAATTTTTTTTAAATTGTTCAAAACTTTTTTATTAATGAGGACAACCCTTTTGAAAATTTTCGTTTAAATTGCTCCAGCAGTTCGGGTGTGATAAGCAAACACAAACACATTGCTATATATTGTTATAAATATTAATATTTAGAATTAGAATTATTTGTTATTGTTATTCTTGATAATAATAACGTTTTTATATGAATTATAAGACGTTCAACTGTCTCTTCAATGGCCGCCCTCCCTCTTCCTCTCTTCATCGTCCAGCAGTAGAAAGATGGTTGTAAGTTGTAACAGAAATCAGGTTCCTCTCTTAGGAACCACTGGGGACTTTAAAAAATCAGGTCGTTATTATCGGGGACTTTAAAAAATCAGGTCGTTATTATCGGGGACTTTAAAAAATTCACTTATGCCATCGTCCGCGAAGAATTTAAATCCGCCCACCAACGGATAGCTTACCCCCCCCGCATGTGCGAATAACGACTTGCCAGAAATAATGAACTGATCGCTCATCGTTTATTTTTAAATGTTATTCGCCAGCGCATTTATTCGCACTATAGTTGCGCGTTTATTGCGTGTTTCGC
>OZ022239.1:6781882-6896882 GCA_963978895.1 Erpobdella octoculata
GAAAGAGAAAGAGAAAGAGAAAGAGAAAGAGAAAGAGAAAGAGAAAGAGAAAGAGAAAGAGAAAGAGCAAAAGAGATGATGCAAAAATGACAGTTTGTGGTTTTGAGATGAATCGCCAGACCGCCATATTGGTGTCGAAGAAAAAAGTCTTTCACGACATGCTTGAAATGTTCCAGCATTTGATAAATTGGTTTTCCCTTTCACAAAGTGTTTCCTATTATTTTTCCTACAAAATAATGCTCATCATAATAGACAAAAAAATTACAAATGTATTATTTATTAATAATTTTATTAATTAAAACATTTTAATGAGCATCGCCTCTCAAAATATGATTTAAATTGAAATCTATTTTAGACATCAGATCTGAGCGAGAAAACAAAATCTCAGATATGTCCGCAGACGATACTCATCGGTAGGTTGGTAGCAGCTCTGAACGATGAGAGAGGTTGAATGAATTTTTATTTTTATAAAAATAAATCTTTAATAATAACAATAACAATAACAATATTTTTTTATTATTTTTAAAATAATAACAACACAGTAAAGAAAATAAGAATGCTTCAGACGAGTAATCGTTTTGAATTCACCAATTTCAGACCTGACCGTTCAAATCGTGACGGACAAATCTAAAGACATTCCTCATCTGATTAGAAACAAAAGAGAAATTGTTTATCAACAGACCGACGATGCCCTGCACGTTTTAACAAATTTCTGGCCGTATTTCTTCCAGAGAGGAAACTCAACGATGTTCCGCTCGTCGCATTTGTTCCTGGCCATCCTATCGACCCATCGAGCCTCAATCAAGCCAGGCTCGTACTTCTGGGACGAGATACAGTTCTACGCCGACCTGATCGAGGTATTCCTCTTCTGGTTCAATTACGAAACTCAGAGCTGCTCGAAAGCATCATCGACGTCTTCCCGGTTCAACCAGATTAGATCCAACCTCGCGGGACGACACGAGATGACGACGTTCGATATTCTCAACTCGTTTTCTTTCTTCATGGCGTCGCTGGCGTTCCTCGGGGCGGAGCAGTCCATGTGCCTGGCATTCCACGCACTGGCCTGTTTCAGTCACAAGGAGACGTTCCACTATGCTAACTTCACTTTCGGCGCAGAAGCTACGTTCCGCTCCTATCGGCAGTCACTGCTTCACTTCGACGATCCCCACAGACACCAGATGCCTCGCGATTACAAGTCTCTCTTTCCCGAATTGACTTATTGCCGTCAGGAGATCCTGGCCGAAATGGTCAACACTGGAGAAGCGGTGAGTCCCTCCGTGTGCAACCACTCGCGTAGAAACGACAGTTACATGGTCGAAGTGACGCACCTGGCATCTAGCGAGTTAAACTTTTTCTCATCACTCCTCGACGAAATACTCCAGAAACAACGCGATTCCGAAATGCTTTCGTTCGTCATCGTCGCCATCCTCTTCGCCACGGCTCTCGTCTACACGGTCTTCCTCAACCTGGCCTGGTGTCTCTACTTCCGCTGGCACAAGCCGAGGCTGAAACGCAAGTACAAGCTCGCCAGATCGCACGCTTCTTCTACTCGCAAAACGCAACGGGAGGAAAACAACACTCTTCCGACCTCCCTGACACAACGGAGTCGCCCGAACCACAACTCCATCGAACCTCCGACCAGCCTCCCCACGCGCTTGAAATACGACGACGACGATCGTCACCATCACCATCACCAACAACATAACCATCATCATCAACAGCAGCAGCAACCACAACAGCCACAACAACAACAACAACCACATCAATCTATCAACTTTGGTGCCTTGAAAGTCGCATCTGTCTGAAGAGAGCGGAAATTCGCCAGTCTCGTCCTCTTTTTCGTTTCTCCCATCTCCACAAGCTGTTGGTTGGTCGTGGCTCTCTCTCTTTCTAAGCAAAACGAAACAGAAATGGTCGTCTTTTCTTTTTTGTTCGTGTTTTACAGATCATCGAAATGTATTTTTAATCGCTTAAAAATATTTGTGCGAGTCGTACTTATAGGAGGAGCAGGGATGAACAGGTGCACTCTGTCTCGTGGAATAATTAACCGGGTACAATCATTCTTACCTGTGCTATCGGATTGCTATGCCAGAAGCTATTTTAAGATTCGGAGAAAAAAGTTATGTCATTTAAGTAATAAATGGGTCTAAAAATAACTGCATTAAAAATTCAAGTTTTTAAAAATTATGATTTATTTAATAATTAAACATTTTTAAAATAAAACTAAAGTAAATAAATGATGTGGTGCCGTAATTTCAAAAGTTTTTCGGAAATTTTGTTGATGAATGCATGCCCATTTCTTTTTCTTTTTTTTTAAAACTATTTTGCAGTCGCAACAAATAAAGAAAATAACAAAAAGCATAGGTGTACTAGATAATTATTCTAAATTTAAATGTTTTACTTAAAAAAATACAATTCTACTCAAACAACAACAATTCAACTAAAAATACAATCCAACTCAAACTACAATTCGCCACTTCGTCGGATCGGTACAGCCTTCAGAAGAACAACACCAGTCGATTCAACGCTGATTCTTATGGGCTGCCAGGGGGCGTATACCCCCATCGAATGCATCTCGAATACCTCGAATACTTCGTAAGACGTGTCCAGTACCACACTGGCAAGTGAGTCCAGCGTGTATTCGGTCAGCAAGGCTGCCCCGGATTTTGCAGTGTTCATGAAGCTTATGGCAACACTACCAGCCGGCAGGACTGGTTTTTCCCAAACAGAAATCGTGCCACTCTGACATAAGTTCAAGTCGATTAAATTTAATACTTTGATTAAAAAAAAAAGCGTAAAGTTGAGATAATTTAAGATATGTAAATTGAAAATATTTACGTAGATGTATCTTTTCGCTTGGATTCCGAGTGGATCCTGGTTGATGGCGATGACGTGTTTATTGAGTAGAATCTTCTTTGAGGAAGGTTTGACAATCCTCAGATCGTTGGCCATTATAAGCGGGGCAGCCATCATGGCCCACATCGCCATCTGTAATTTTTCTTGTCTTTCTGTCAAGCCGCTGTTTCCAATTGTCATCTTTTTAAGCATGAATATTTTCTTTGATTTATTTTTTTAGAATTTCTTTAATTGGACAAATGTGTCAAACCAACCCGATCAATTTAGAAATTTTAATAGATTTCGCTAGGTTAGACTTTTCATAAAGTTACTTTATTCATTATTTTAAAAAAGTGGAGAAATAAAAATTAAACATTTATATCTATATGCTAATTTATTAATTTATTAAAAATAATTAATTATTAAAATGTTTGATTTTTATTTGATGAAAATTAGGCTTACTTGATCGGGGTCGTTCCAGGCCCCTGGTCCAACAACGCTTGAAAAGTTGTACGGGTCAGATGCCCAGTAGAGTATCATACTCTCAACGCTATGATAGTTATAGTAGATGTCAGTCAGTGCACGAAAAATGTTGCATGTTTTCGCTATTATCGGGTAGTCTACCTGTGATAGTCAATATGAAACAAAAAATGAATACCACCCTTTGTGATTTGGTTTAAAATTGACCCCGCAGAAATACTGACCACCCCACCGTAATACTTGGCATACATGGGCCACTGGCAGGAATAGACGATTGGACGTCCGGTTTTATTGAGGGCGACACCCATCGCTGGAAAATCTGGAAAGGTTATTTAAAAATTAAAACAATTAATATAAATAAACACGAAATTGATTATTACTCTGTTTTTTGTAGTTTTCAAACTTCCATGCAAAAAATATATATTTTATAGGATAGGTTATTGTGATCATCGGGTAACTTAAAAGTACTTTGGTGGATGAGGACCACTCGAAGGTTTTGCAATAAAAAGCTTGTAAAAAGATCATCGGTCACTTTTACATTCTCCCGCGGCACCAACTACAACCGTTCAGCAACTCATATTTAAATTTGCATGGACCAATCAACGTTCTATTTAATTTGTTTACGCGCCCGCGTCAAACGAACACACATACAAGAACAAGAAAACAAACTGAAACAAACTGAAAGAAACTGAAACAAACTGAAACAAACTAAAACAAACTTGAAAAAACAAAAAACAAACATACAAGCAAACAGACAACAACCAGCCTCGTGCATAGTCTTCCAGATCAGCATGGCAGCCATCAAATTTGAGCTTGTCAACCCCCCATTCGGACAGGACCTGAGCGTCGAGATCAATAAAACCGTGCGAGCCCGGGTACCCTGCACAGGTAAACCTTCCTATGGACAGGTATATTCCCAGTTTGAGACCTTTGCTGTGCAGCTGCGATTTGTAAAAAAACAAATTTAAATATAAGTACATTTTTTTCATAAAAAAAAAATTAAGTGAAAATAAAATTAGGTTGGCAATTTTTTTCTTTATTGTTCATTTGGGAAGTGAACAGACATTATCAATTTATTAGATTCTGCCAACATTGGCAGCTGGGTTACAAGCAAGATTCGAAGCCTCATTCAATACAGGTTTGCTATATTCCTCCTCATGCTATATTCCACCACCATAGCAAAATTCCCTTCGTCCTTACGTAATCTGCCAATCCTTTGATTCCATTTGGAAACCTGTCGGGATCAGCTTGCAGTCTGTTATTTGAATCTCTGCTAAACGACATCCAACAATCATCTATCGATATGTATTTGTAACCGGCTGCCAAATATCCTTCAGCAACCATGATGTCCGCCATCTTTTTGAATAAAGCTTCACTGAAATAGTTTTATTTCCGATTCTGTATGTAAACAATGTAAACATGTAAAGCGACGAGCAACTTTCTGGAGGTTGAAATCATGTGGTACAATCGATACCAAGTACTTACTATCTGTACCAGAGTACTGCACGGCCAATTTTTCGCTGGTGGGACCGTTGGCAACTCGGGCTGACCCGACCCGGTCCGATTTATTTTTATAGATCTAAAATCTCTATACTTAGCACAAAAACATCGGCCCGGCTTGACCCGCTTGAAACCCCTAAAAAATCAAGAACCGGTCCGGCCTGTGCAGTACTCTTATTTGTACATAATTAAAAAACATCGATGTATATTAAAAACATTTGTACAAGTAATATATGTCAAAACCTTAAATGTGCACGTAAATAATGTCAACAACCTAAATTTTGTAGATACAGCAAATTATGCCCGTCATTTTTTTTATCTCTAAAAACACACGCATTAATTGCAAAAACCAACTTGATACAATTATCAGGGTTGATGTCGCAGCGGAACGAGCATCCGAATCTGAGCCAGGCCATCCATCCCATCGGTGGTGTCAAGGCAAGTCCATTATCGAGGGTTTCTGAAGGTTTTACTGCCAACAGAAGAAGCAGAGCGATGAAGGCCGCAAGGTCACTCAGAACCGACCCCATGAACATACTCTCCGATATTCAGTTTATGATATAAATAGGCAGGCACAATAACAACTAACTTTCTCTAAATCACATTGTTAATTGATACTCGATATGAAAACTCGTTTAGAATCAGTTGAATACTTGATTAGCTAAGTTATTTAGTTAACATGTGCAAGACGGTGATGACAAGCTTGACTGAGTTTCAATGAATTGCTACTAAATAGCAACACGAGGCTGTATTTCACAATTTCAGTTTTCAGTGCTGTTTCTGGTAGACATCTAAGTTGTAATGTATGTAGCTAAATTAAACAAATTTGAGTGAAGTTTTTTTTTGTGTAGCTCAGTTAAACTTGCATTCATAAATTAGGTTCGTCTGTGTACTTTAATTGTTAATGTGAAATGTGTATGTGTGAGTGTATGTACGTATACAAATAGCTTGTGTATCACGAGTCGCCTGTACCTACCTATAGGCCTGGGAGGGAGATTGTGACCTTTTAAAATGAATTGATTGATTAAGGGGTAACGCAAAATCAACAATTCGATGTTGATTAAAAGTTTCTTATTTAACTACTTTTCCATTCCTCTCCTTCAAATAAATACTCCTGATTCCGGATGGACGATCAGAAGAAACATTGTAACATTGGCATTATTTGATTTATTTCTAAATATAAAAACCAGTTTTTTAATTTTCTTTTTTACTACTCTTTTTTAAAAGAAGAAGAATATCTCGTTTTTCTTTTCTCAAAAGGTCGATTAGATTTGGAGATCTGGGAAAGCAAAAAATTGAGGAATTTTATAGGAGAGGGTATCAATTGAAAGAAATGGTATGAATTCAATGAATTGGAAAGAAAATGGTATGAATTGCTAGAGAAAATGTGAATTGGAAAAAATTGTTATGAATTGGTGGAGAGGGAATGAATTGATGGAAAAATTATCAATTGATCGAAAGGGTATAAATCAATTGAAAGGGTATAAATTGTTGAAAAGGGTATGAGTTGAAAAACAAATATAAATTAAAGAAAAAGGTATTAATTGAGGAAAAATGTATTGATTAGGGAAAATGGTAATAATTGAGGAAAAGGGTATTATTTGAGGAAAAGGGTATTAATTGAGAAAAAGGGTATTAATTGAGGAAAAGAGTCTTAATTGAGGAAAAGGGTATTAATTAAGACAAATCTGAAAGAACAGAAATCTGATTTCAAATGATTGACTGACCCATGACCTATCTGTTATTATTTGTGTTGGTTTGCTTGCTTGATTTTTAAATTTCTTATAATAACTTCATCGCTGGTCTTGTTGCTTGCTTGATTGTTTGCAAACCGTCATCAAATTGAGCTGAAATTTGAAATATTGGCGCACTCCTCATGACAATGAAGATATTAAAGTTTGAACATTTTCTGAAGCAAAATTTTTAAATTAAAAATTAATTGTCTATGTTTTGAAAGAAAACCAAAAATCAAACAAAATTATACAGATATTTACATATAGAAATTAAGAAAATGTCGTTTAAAAAATAAAAATGCATAAAATGCAGAGATGGGCACTTTAACTACTGTAGTTGCAACTACTGTAGTTATAACTACATTTTTAGTAGTTATACAGTAGTTATAACTACTTTTGTTTTTAGGTAGTTGCCATGTAGTTATAACTACTTTTATGATCTAGTTAAGTAGTTATAACTATTTACGATTATTTAACTACTTTTAGTTAGGACTGAAGCAAAACTAAACTAGGTATGCAAAAGCGCATTAAACCAAGTTATGAAACCAATAGTAATTGCCATCAATGTACGGCAAGGGGAGAGGACAACATACCTGGGTCATCTCATTCCGACTATAATTGTATTGCGATCAAAACTTGAAAGATCAACAGACAAATTGGTAGCTCCTCTTGTGGAGGCCTTGACCTCTGGCATCAAGAAGCGCTTTCAGTCTATCTTAACAAACGATGAACACTTGATTGCGTCTGTGCTTCTACCACAGTTCAAGTTAAATTTCCTATTGGGAGCCAAAAGATTGGATGTCAAACGGAAAGTGCTAACATATATTCAACAACTTGCAGATTAGACTACTGAAATTTGTGGAAACTGCCGACAAGACACAGCTGCAACTGAATTTAGTAGACATGAAGACAATGATGAGTTGTATGAGTTTTCCTAGCAAAGAACTGGAAGATTATCTGAGATCTAAAGCATCGAATGTTCAGTCACTAAAGGATTATTCATCTATACAGAGCGCGTTCATAAAATCAAATTCTACGCTTCCCAGCAGCTCAGCTGTTGAACGATTATTTAGTATTGCTGGATCATTCCATTGTTACCGCTACAGAGATGCAAAATGACTGACACTTTGTTTGATCGTATGTTATTTTTGAAGAGTCGTTCCAGTTTGAACAATTTTTCTACTTCTTTGTGATTCAAATTTTATGTATCAATTAAATAACACTTTGTTTTCATTATTAAATAATATTTTATATCCATTAAAGGCAAATTTGTTTTGTTTTTATTTTTTATTTGCATAAGTAAATATACATTTATATACATTTTTATGTTTTCTTAAAAAGTAGTTGAAAAGTAGTTCACTACTTTAGTAGTAGTTAACGAAGTAGTTATAACTACCTCTCTTCTAAAGTAGTTAACATGTAGTTATAACTACTTCTGTCATGAGGTAGTTTGTAGGTAGTTATAACTACAATTGAAGTAGTTAGTGCCCATCACTGATAAAATGAAATGCTGGCGAATCCTGGAATATGAAAAACCCTCGTTTTTGCGGCTAGCTTCTTAACTTCGCCGCTGGTCTTGTTTGCTTGCTTGATTGAATGTTTGCCAACCTCAAAAGTGAAAATTAACTAACTTCTCGTCATCCAATCAAGCTGAAATTTTAAGTATAGGCTCGCTCTTTATAACAAAAATAGGATTAAATTATGATCCGCGAGCCAGCCTCAAGCTCGGAAATTTAAAGCTATGTCGACGTGGTGGTCTGCTGACCGGTGATGACACGCATTGGACAGGAGTTTATAAGAGACAAGTCCGTCGTTGTCCGTCACTCCTGAGATATAAAACGTAAGACGTAAAATTTGTTCTCTTTTATACACTCAGTTGATCGTCATGACGTCACGTAAAGAAATAAGTTCAAATCGGTTCTCGTGCTTAACGCATTAGTTGCTATTTTAGTATAAAAACAGACAAAAGATTGTTAAGTAATTATTCAAAAGTTGTAAGCATAAAAAAGTTAACAGAATTTGAAGCATGAATTCTATTTCGAGTGGTTGTAGAAATGAAGTGGTCAGTCAGTTGGTCAGTTCTAAAAATAAGAATTTTACAATTGAAAGCATTCTGTCATCTGGAATTAAGCAAAGTTCTAAAATTCAACATTTTAATCAATTCAATGGTTGGTCGTCCTCAGATATATTTTAGCGTTTTCTTTTTATTATAAATATTTTATTTGAAATTTTATTTTACCATAACAATTTTAGGACAAACCATAGGCAACTCACACCACCGAACAGTTTCAAAGCTGAACAACATCGTGTGCGGTCATCATTGGACGAACCTGTGGACTTTCCACTTTTCTATTTTTAACCCACTCCAGGTCAGCGCTGGTCACAGACGTTTTCTTCTGAGAAACCTGCCTCCTCCATCACTAAATGAATGCGAATGTTAGTTTTAAATTAATTAAACAATTAATATTTATTATTAGACATGTTAACGAACAAATGTGAAATTTTTAGAAAAGCAATAATTTATATTAATTAATTCATAGCGGATCTGTGAACTTACGAGTAGGTATCTCTTACAAGTAGACTGCGCATTTGCTCATCTTTTTATAACCATCACTTTTGCAGACTGTATCTTTTTATAACCATCACTTATGCAAGCCAGTCCCAAGCCAGGATAAAGGAGAAAGAAAGAAAAAAATGGTAAAACTAAGATCCGCGACAGGAAGTACTTCGGTATTTCCTATATACTGCTACTTGAGTCTTAAAGTTGTAAACTGTGTAAAGGATTATAAATATAAACCATTATAACTATCATTAATTTAAAAAAACCGAGAACCATAAAGAGAAACGATTTTTAAAAAGTCATCTTCAACAACTTCACCGGACAACCCAACTTACTAGCTTACTTCTATTGACTTCTAACATTACAATGTACCAAGCTAAACACTCTTCGATAACTTAGACGACTTAATAAATTTTCAGTCGGAATTTACTTTGCTCAACATTTTCCACCAGATATGAACCGTTTCCACGGCTTCTCCCGCATCGCTACTGAAACACCAGTACCGGGTAAAATCTTCATACGATCGAAGATGAGACAGAACAGTTCACAGAGCAACATGTTGAGAAGATCCGTGTTTTCCGACCACCAGCGACGTGGACTCGAAAGAACTTTTGAAAAACAGAAATACGTCGGAAAGTTCGAGAGGAGAAAACTTGCTGAGAGACTTGGACTGCAAGATTCCCAGGTTCAGAATCAACTATACCTCATGTTAAGCTAAGATATATTGTCAGACATATTATTTCTTCAGTTTGTGTGTGTGTGTGGCTTGATTAACGTCTGTATCTGTCAATTAGACAATTTAGACGGTATGTATGTTTGAGTGTTTGGTGACGTGTTTATGCTGGCTTTGAGGCAGGGAGGCCACTGAAAGCACAAGGCTTTCGGTAGCACATGGCTCGACTCACTCCAGTGCAATAAGTGCAATAAGTTGGACAAGGACCGGCAAATCGACCTCCCCTGCAGCTAGCAATTTAACCAGCCTCGGATGATCCTCATAGGCTATGGTATCGCTCCGCCGCCTCCCAGCCCCAAGCTTTGTTTTCTTCAGTTTTGAAGGATAAGAGCATATATACTGTTGCGAACTCAGAAATTTTTTGTGGGAGGGATGAATCACCCCCATCCTCCCTGGATCCGTCCCTGCCTATATATTTGCTTATTTGAATATATTTGCTTATTTAAATATATTTGCGTATTTGAATAACTTGGTGTGATCAATGATTTTAGTTGTTTTTTCACCAAACATCTTCAACCAATCAACCGTCTTGCTGTCTTGTTGTATTTAAAAAAACAATTCTTCAAACTTTGAAAATCATTGCAATACGAAGATGAAACCAATGTATTTTTTCAGGTAAAAATTTGGTTTCAGAACAGACGAATGAAATGGAGGAATGCCAAGGAAAGACTTCATATGTCACTGACCAGGGAAGTTCTTCTCTCTCGTCAATGCTGACCTGCAGAAGTTTTCCAGATCACCACAAATTCATGTCTACGGCATTATCGTTATTACGAAATTGGCTTCATTGTGAACATATTCTTTAAACTGAGTTTTTGTATTTGAAATAAATTATTTCAATCTTTTGAATTTTGTTCTGAAATTTTCCTGATTTTGATCAGAGTGTTGACAGTTTCATGTTCCTGTCATTAAATGTCATTATGTTCATTCTACAATTTCAATAATTCATGGAGCAATACGTTTATTGTTTATGTTGAAAATGACTCGTTAAACAATAAAAACAGTTTTTTGTTATGTAGTTTTTTTATATCAAAATGTCAAAATTAAAAAAAAACAGAAAAACAATAAAGTATTTCAATATATTATCAACAAAACTAAAGTAGATGTACGAACGGAACCAAACCGTGTCTTATAAGAGTTTTGTATCCAAGTGTTTGAAAATCAAAATTGAAAAATTAATCGTTTTAGAACGTTCGATAAAACAGCGTTTGAAAATGACACGCAGACAGACGATTTACTGATTTCGATGGCCACACCTACTAAAACGATATCAAGAATAACGCACAGTCGCTAAATTGTTGCCATTTCATTACTTCGTTAAAAAAATTCAAAAGATTGCAAACAATTTCTACAAGATAATTTCACAGTCGTTCCGTTAAAAATATAATATATGACATACTTAATGCAACATCACGTTTATTGAGCGATAATCGAGTACATAGTCGTGGGGAAAAACATCACATGTCTCGTTTCCATGGCACACGCACGCTCCTAAGCACTGTTCGAATTTGCATAATTTTGGTTTTTAATAACTATGTGCTTATATTTCTGATCATCGCGGCTGTACAAAATGTCAACAAAACTGTCGTTGAATAGCTTTAATCACTTTATTGATGAGATCCACTCCCAATACGTGTTTTGGATTCTTCTTTTTAGAAACTTGACTATCATCTGTATTTTTGCGGCCCGGCCTGTTTCATAGGTCAAATTTTTATGCCCGGCCGTTTTTATAGGCCTAAAATTCCTATACAATTATACATACTTGGCACAAAAATTTCGGCCCGGCCCGTTTGACAAGGCTGTAATTTCGGGGTGGGCATCGCCATTCCTGACTTTTTAGTGAGCCCCCAGAATGCTCTCAGGAGTGTAAAGTGGAAGCTTATGAAGGACAAGTTTTGTTGTTAAGGTTAGGGAAAAGTGTTATACATCCGCGAGACAGTCAACCTAAGAAACTCCTTGCTTAAGGGTGCTACGACGGTGACTTCGGTGAGATTTGAACTGCAAGCAGACAGGCGTACACTTTACCGCTATACCACCACCGCCTCTATGACGCTGAAGTGGGTCCCTTGTGATGTTTTAGTGAGCTGCCTGAAGTCGTTGATAAAAATATTCAAACATTTTTGAGAAAAGTACCGTTGACTGCTCCCCGGTAATCAGCTTTTTTGTGAAGAAAAATGAAGGTTTCGAAAATTCTGGGAGAAAATTGGTGGGCCCTGAGAACAAGTTGCCCCCCCCCCCAGGGTTTTGCGGAAATGATGTCCCTGTTGTTTGAAAGCCCTAAAATCTAGGCCTGGCCCATGCAGTAATCTAATCTGCATTGCATTATAGCTGGAAAGCTATTAGGGTGGATATGTTTTAAATGCAGTTGAAATTCTACCATAACATGTGAAACAGAAAAAGTCAACCGACAGACAATTCAAATAACTAAACATTCTAAAATTATCTTACCAACCTGCTAAAAATAGCTGATAACGGGGAGGGGGGATTTATACACTTTTTCCTCCAAAAATAACTGGTGGGCAGTAGGTAGTCGTTGGTACTTTTCCAAAAATTTCTATTCTTTTGCTATTTTTTCAAAAAACAGTTTTCAGTAAATCCTTGAGGGAGGAATTGGCCCTTAAATCAAAATGACAACCTGTTTTCCCTCATGCAAACTTTCTCGCCACGTTTTTTTGTCCACTCGGTTTATGTTGTCGAGATGGATTTTTATTCACATCCTCCAGGTCAACTCAGCTTTCCTTAAACGGGCAGTGTGGATGGGAGTCTCAGCGATTAAAATCACTTCATGGGTGCTAAGAATATTTTTTTATTAAAGTGTTGGCATACAAAATTCAATTGAACTAAAAGAAAAAAGCCACCAAATAAGGGTAAAGGTCAAATATATAAAACTTTGAAAAGAATTCACTCCAATGTTTCTCAGAGCACTGTCAGCAACCTGGCAAATCACAATCTTAATTTCACAAATCATAAGTGATCAGCTTACATTCCTGTCACCATAAAAGGTTAACACATAACTCTTACTACACATAGCTGGTTCATTAACTGTTATAAATTTTTTTTAAATTAACATCGTTATCATCTTAAACGCTAGGCTAGCTAGCATTTCACCAATGAAATTCTTTCAACTGAGCAAACAAAGAAAATGTCCACGACAAAACAAAAACAACTAAGACAAATGTTTCCGTTTTCATGATTTTATTTACAGTCTCTTGAACAAATACAAAACAAAACCGTCATTACCACAAGTAATCGAAATAATAAGAAATCATTTTGTCACGTCAACCTCTTCTTTTCTGCGTACTGATGTACAAAACTGAATGGAAATGAAACATCACTATAACAACTCCGAAAGTAAATTATATCATAAATGCATTTCAAGTATGAAAATCGAACCATTATTTCCTCGGATGAAGGCATCTCCGTACTTGTTCTTCAGTTGACCTCCGACGTATTCTTCTGTTTGTTCCAACGCGATATTCATGTACCCGTCCAAACAGGCCAGTACACCTGAATAAATAAAAAATAAAATAAAAACAAGATAAAATAGAAAAAACAAGTAAAAGTTAAAGTACATTCATTTTTTTAGTGCCACTTACTGAACAGACCAGTGACCAGTAATAAATTAGACACTAGCAAGGAAGGTTTCAAAAAACAAATTGCTTCCACGCTAACAATCAACACACTGACTGGGCTGGTATAGCATATAGTTAACGTCAATGCAATAGATTGCATTTAAAACTTTGCCTTGCCTATTTTAGTGAAAACAAAAATAAGAACATTCTTAATAGAAGAATGGTGACATCATCTCTCGTCCTGCTAACTAAAATGTTAGCTGTCGAATTGTGATCTGAATTATTCTATTCTACTGGAACAGCAACCTGGTCGTATCAGAGCTGTTAATGGTCGGGTCAATTAATTTTTTTAATATTAATTGATAAGTTATTAGGTATGGGTAAGGTTATGTTGGGTCAGACCTGGTCATTTTATTAGGGTAGTGCATGTGTCGTACAACGTATTGTGTTGAATCGGGTCAACAAAATTTGAACCATGTACAACTCTGGCTTGCACTACTTATTTAGATGTCTTCAAAAATATTCATTTGAATATACTAATATAAAAACCTGGTGATTAAACCAAGATTAGTCAAAATTGTTGATTTGAAATAATAAAAAAAAAACATTTAAATTTGGTTTCTTTATTCATTCATGATGTTTTTTTAATATACTTATTTATTGTTATTTCAACGAATCAAAACACTCAGCACAGCTGCATATAATTATTTTAACATATATATCATTATATATGATCATCTAAAAAAACTACCTCTGTAATCCGTCCCATTGTTCAACTTGACCACAACAGGCCTCCCCACTATCTGCTTCAGAAAATCACTTGGCGTCTGCTTTTTGCTCATTGTTCTCAAACTTCAAACAAATGAAAATTTCATTATATGATAATATAAAATATCTGATTTTAATAGGATGGTAAAAGCGAACAAGTCAAGGTCATGCATATAAAGTTTGACAATGCTTAACGTGGCGTTAATCGTTAGACTTGGATAATCACTTTATCCAACTTTTATTCACTCATGGGCCCATTTAGACAGAACCATTTATAGGCACCTAACCAAACCCCTTGCAGATGCTGGTGAAGCCGGCGGGATTTGAACAGCCGGCTCACGGGCGAATGCCTTACCGCTATACCACCAGCGCCCGTCCAACAAGTATGACTATTTAATTGACAAGTCCCACAGTTACATCTCATTAGGACTAATACCAAAACTATCTATACCTATGTAAGAATATTATTTCATTAACAAAACCCAGTTTGTTAGTTTATTGATAACAATTAAGGTTTATTTACGTAAGAGTAAACTGTAATCACTATGATTAAATTTTCCAACTGAATTTGACTGTTCTAAAAATAACTTTCACCAGAAACCGCCATAAATAACTTACATTGCTCTGGGAGCTCTTATTATTATCAACCTCTGACAAACGTGGCAATTCCTATGACATGCTACCAGATGAATCATATCATAACCTCAATCGCTCAGCAAATAATGTCCTTTATCATTCATGTCAAATTAGAATATATGTCAAAAATCTAAAACCTCAGGATAACTATTAGCAGCCATTATACTAAATAAACGAAACTAAATCAAACAATCAAAAGAGAGGATTAAACTTTCATTTGCATTCATTTAAAAAATTTGGCAAACGTTAACACAAGCAGCAGCTACCTTTAAGAATCGGCGGAGTAATACAATCTCAGCTATAAACACGATATAAGGAACCACAAGTTATAAACTTAGTGTACGAATAGAAATAATTTAAGAAACATTATTTAATTATTTAATTCGTTTAAATAAAAAAATTATAATTCAATTTAAGTATAATAAATAATTTTATGACTTTATGCAAACCGCTTTGAGTAACCGAGCAGTGAGTGGAAAATTTGAGACAGTGAAATTAGCATTTTTATAATTTTTTATTAAAATAATAAGCTTATTACAAAAACAAGTTTTTAGTTTTTCAAATCATTTTATTTGCATTGTCAGCATACCTTATCACTCACAACTGCAATGTAAACACTAGTAAACAGTGCCTTGAACAGTAAAATTTCATACAGTTTAAAGATAGCTGCCGCTTGTGTAAACTTGTATGAATTTATGATTGATAATAATTAGAATATATTATGCCTTTTAAAACTGCGGGCAGAATTTCGAAACTTGTGGGTTGGCTTACTTAATTCTGGCCAATATTTGTTAATGTTTTCGCATTCACCGTTTTATAGTAATTCAAAGTCAATATTATTAGTCCTAAATTACAAAAAAAGAATCGAAAAGAACTCACTCGAAAATATCAAAATAAGAAACCGAACCGCCCCAGAACTACCGAAGCTGAAAAGTAAAAAAAAAATATTGTTAAACGCATTTTAATTCAAATTTAACACTGACAATCTTAAATTACAAAAAAAACTCACTCGAACAAAATCAAATTAAAAAAAAACCGCACTTCAAACGGCCCCAGAACCACCAAACTACCAAAATTGGATTTACACAAGATTGTAGATACATTATATCTATGTTTCAGACTAATTTTATTGTTAGAGATAAAATATCAATGATTACTACTAATTTTTTTTAAATTAAATAAAATATTAAAATTTTAATCAACAAAAGTTTCACGTGGCACTATCGAATGAATCTGAAATAATATGTAAGAGCCTGGATTTTTGAAGTCACAAATCAGCTACTGGTGCGCGTTGCCCTCATTGATAAAGAGCACGTCCTGACTGGACTGAGCCGTTGACTCGACGGATCTCTGGTCACGAAGAGCTCAGTGTGTGCGACGATGCGTATAGATAGACCAATACTATATAGAAACGTGAAATTTGGAACTTATAGGTTAATCAACTCGTTAACAGCTTCTTAATCTCAAGACATTATTTATTCTTGTAACGTATTCTTATCATAAATTTCGGTTTACGTTAATAAAAGAGATAACAAAATGGCAATTTCCAAACTCATCTAATCAAATAGAAGACTATTCCAAAACGTTTTCGAGTAAAAAATCATTTGCTACTGGCTAAAATAGTCACATGCTTCGCTTGCGAAGCGAGCGTAAAGTTATTACTATAATAGCGTATTGTTGTTGTTTTTGAGCTTAGAGTGCAATTTGAGTGCGACTTCCTTTACAATTATTATGTAAAAACTCGCACGCTTCGCGCGCGAAGCGTGCGTCAAGTGCTGGTCACTATAATTTTAAGCTTTAAAATTAACATTTTTTATTACAAAATAAAATTATGCCTATCCAACTAATTGAATAAACATCAAAGAACGGTCTTGGTTATGTTGCAATTAACTTTACATTTTGAAAGAAAAGGAGTATATCATACAAAGACAATTTTTATTAACCTTTATGAAAATGAATAATAATCAAAGAGAAGATCTATTGCAAGAAAACTATATATCCTGATTATGCTTTAAATGTGAGGCAACTACTTTCACTTGCATTCGTGCCAACACAGTGGCCTAGCGAAGGGGACAGGGAGGGGCATCTGCCACCGGGCGCCAGGCTTTATCATTATTCATATTCATTACCAATAATGATACAATGTTAGTTTAGAATCAATTGCAAAATTTGACGACAGACAGACAGACAGACAGACAGACAGAATAGTCAAGTTAGGTAAAAGTGTGTAAAAATGGAGCTTTTTAAAATCAATTATCGGCATTCTAATTCGAGAATTTTGTAAGGATTTCCCACGGGACTTGACAATCAACAGTTCAAATCATATTGCTGCTCACCATTACGAACATATCGGTGAACGAATTTTTAGGTGACTATTTAGTTTGTTGATAAGTGAAATATTTAATATAAAATGCCCTTGTTATCTTGTTATATAAATACACGCATGGCTGCTTCGAGCAGGCAGTAAATAATGAGTCACCGATCTTCTAATTTAAACGACAGCACATTTTACTGACTTCTGCTGGAATTCACTATCTCCAAAGGTCCGCACGCAACCAAATTGGTAAGTATTAAGAACATGTTAAAGTATTTGTATTGCCTAACTTATTACTATTGTTTTATTCAGTTGTTATTTTAGTCTGACTAAGAAAGTTCTCTGTAATTTCGACTTAAGTGTTCTATTTGGTTTTGTTTCAGTGAAGTCGAAGAAGTTAATTAACGAGTGATTTGTTTACATCAAGTACTAACTTTATAATTATTTTAAAAATATTTATAAAATTATGTCACAATCAATAGACAAACGATTTTTTAGCACAGGGCCTGCTGCCCATATTCACACCAATTCATTTTTTTCTTTAACTTTCTTCTTATTATAAGTCTAATAATGTTTTTTCCCCGTTAAATAGTTCATAACTGTCAAATGTAACTATTTTACATTTTACTTACTTACTGTGATAACAAACGTAAGAGTGATTCATTTTTACAAATATTCAAATGAGATTATCTGAAAAATCGAAACTTGATTTATGTAAACTCATGGACTCCTTAATTAAAAGTAATTAAAACTATTAAGTCTAAGTTCATTAACGAGTCCCCGTGTAAACTAAACGCGATCAAGTCGATCAAGTATTTTTATTCTTTTAAAACTCGATTTGTGAGTGTTACTATTTGTTTTAGTCGGGTATTGTTTATTGTTAATCTTTTAAACAAATAAAATTAACAGATTTTCAACATGGGTTTGTCGGGAATTCTTTTGGCTTGCTGTCTGCTTGCCTCACTCTCACTAGTTGAAGGACAAAGTAAGCTGGCGACCTTGTTTTGAATAGTTTTCGCTTTTAAAATTAGATTTGTTGATTGTTTTGTTTGATTAACGTCTGTATCTGTCTGAGGCAATTTAGATGGAATGTATGTTTGAACGTTCTGTGATGTGTTTATGTGATGTGTGTCAATATGTGTGTGTAGCCCGACCAGTGTTGCTGAGAGGGTGTTTGGCACCCAGGGACAAGGTATACAGATATTCTCCTGGAAACCTTTTTTCAAAAAAGATCTGATGACAGGGAGGGGGAGTTGTAGGTACTTTTAAAAAATTACACTTTTTTCTCCAAAAATAGCAGACGACCGGGGAGACAAATGGCGCCCGGGGACACGTGCTCCCTATGGCCCCCTCGCTACGCCTCTGAATAAAACAAACGACCAAGATGAAAATTAAATTTAAAGCAAAAATATTAGGTAATTAAAATAATCATTTAGGTCAACGCGCGTATTCAAAATTTTCAAATATTATATTAGCAATTTATAAATTTCTTACACACTTAATCAATCAATCAATCAATCTGTCAAATAAACTTATAAAGCGCCTTTCCTTAAATTTTAAGGCGCTCGCTCTCCAATAAATTCGCTAAATAAAAATGTTCTGAAAAACCATGGAAAACAACAAAAAATACTATTGCAAACCTAATTTAAATGAATCTTATGAAACGATCGCTTTGCTTTTTTTTATTAAATTTTTATTAAATTTGTGGCCACTTTTTAACGAATAAGTAATGCTTTGGTTGAATCCAGAGACACAGGATAGAGCGTTCGGGTAAATGCCTTTTTAAAATTGACCATGATTGGTCAAAGGCGTGAGTAGTGACTGTGTCAGTCTTGGTAATTTTACTGATGACTGTTCCTTCCCATATCAACCTCGTTGTCTGCTACATATTACGCCGATTACCGGGGCCACCTGATGGGTCCGGATTTGCGCATTTTTAAACCCACACTTAATGTTTTTTGGGAGTCTTTCAAAAAGTGATTTACTAAATTTAACCAAATTAAAAGAAAATTAGCTAATTATATAATATAAGATGCTATTAAATCACGTCAAACCTACACTGTAATGTACTTGTTTTTAGCAATACTGTTACATTACTAAAGTAATCTTGCCCGAGCCAACAATGTTTAAGCCTATGAAAACAACTTTTGTAATAAACTTAATTGAACCAGCTTAATAGAAGGTGACGTTCCTATTTTAAGACCCTACAAATTATGTACTAATCTTGATGAAGGCGTGATGAAAACGTTGAAAAAACTTTTAAAAGTTTTCACTTATTTTAGATACTATATTTTGCTAATAATGTTTGCATTAAAAATCAGGTGCTGATTGCACGTTTGGAGTTGCTTTGAGTTCAAGCCAAAATGGTCCTTCTAACCCACTGCTTGCTGACGTTGTGTTAGCTAACAGACTCAACGCATGGGTCCAGGTAAGCAATCGATGCCGAATGACCATAGATTCGTCTCAGTCATTTGTCGAAATTTGTGCCGGAATTTCGGCTAGTTCTTCACTTCAGCTACAAACTTCTGGAGGTTTTCCATCTCCGATAGGCTTTGATTGGCTGTCGACATCTCAGAATGGTCAAGAAACTGGTTGCAGATCTGCTCTGGTTTCTTTTTCGAAAGGAGTGGCTATAACTCTCAGACTGATCTCCGGCAATGTTGTCAGCACAAACAGGCAAACAGGATGGTCTTCATTCAGTATTTCCAATTCTATGCTATATTTGGACACGATATTCAGTGGCTACAGTCAAGAAAGTTACAAAGAGTTTGTATAACTTACCATCGTTCGTATGATTTGTAAATCAAATGTTGCAGCAATTGTTTATTAAATGTTTTTTATTTCAGTTATCAGATTTTGAGGTTTTCGAATCCTTACGTCAACCCGCCAAACGGTCTTTACAACTCTGCAGACCAAACCTATGAGTGCCAAAATAATGGCAATTATTTTTTCACTTTTTCTGGCGGGGTTCCATCTGGCGTGGCTACACAGATCCTTCTAGAAGGATTGAATAAAACGTATGCAGCCCAAAGATTAAGCACAACTGTAAACGGCCTTACTACAATTTCCAGAACACTTTATGTACCATGCAGAAGTAAAGTCAGATTAGTCAACAACTTTGGTAGCCTGGAACCAGGGTCTGGTACAAACTTGATATCATTCATGGCCTTCCAATATGGTAAAAGAACTGGAAATTCCTATTCGTGGGCTGCTTATAAAACTACTAATTCAGGGGCAGTTGACCCCCTCACGTTCGAAGAGTGGCCCATAACCCAGCAAGTCTTTCCAACTGGTTCAAGTACAGTCACGATACCTACAAGAGGATTTTATTACGTATATATAAGCATAGGAACGGTGGCATTTCAAAGATCATCTGCAACTCTCAGACGAAACAACAACGTCGTCTTCAGTCTCGACAGATTTTCAACAAACTTCAATGATGTCGATATAATCGGACATGGAACGGTCATCCTACTGGAGCAGAGTGATGTCTTGAAAGTGGTCGTAGAGGCAGGATCTTCAATATCAAGCAACATGTCTGGTTATCACACGTCATTCATTGGATTGTTTTTGTACGATTGAAACTTCAATATTTATCTTAATCGATTCTATATGGATTTCTAATAAACACGTTTTTGTTTTTCAATATTTCTGATAAAATTACATAAATGGTCTTCTGTAGAAATTGCAAAATGTACGCAAATTACTTCTTCAGTTTGCAGCTTAATCTCTCAATCAATCAGTTTGAATATTTATGGCGTTCTTCGTACAAAGTTCGATGGTGATGGTCTTTTATATGTACCACGGGAAATTACACGCGGATTTTTAATGATATGGGATACTGTAAGGCAGTTTAGTGGAAATTAGACTGACCGTAAACTACGCCTTCAAGTCTAACGCTCTACCGGTTCTGGTATCCTAAATGTCATCGTAAATTAATTGAATAAATTGTGTGTTTCTAATTAGTAAGGCATAAATTTGGGAAATAAATTTAAAATTTAATTAACTTATAACGTAAGTAACTAATAATCAAAAACTCATTGAGCCTGAATAGAGCAATTGTTGCTGACAAGAGTAATTAAAACAAGATATTTTGCTGCTCCAACTCGACGCTAATCTATGACATCTTTAATACTTTAATCTTCAAAACTAAAGACGACAATATTTAACATGAACTCATTCTTCATGTCGTTGTAAGCTGATTTGAAGGCTCAGTCGACTCGTGATCAATTAAACTGCTTTAAACCACTCTGCACCACACGCACCACACTGCACCACACCGCACCACATCTCTTAATGTCATCTCTTACAGCTGTCTTTCCGCTTTAAATCAGCGTCGGGCTTGCTCTTCAAAGAATTGTTTTACACATTTTTAATAAAACAGACCTGTTGATGGAAGTAACTGTGGTTACTCATTTTAGAATTAGTAAAGTTAGAATGTTTCCATATTAGAATTTTGTTAGAATGTTCCCATTCTTATGAAATAAGCTTCTTAGCAGTGGCGCTACAACCTAGGCAGGGAATCTTGGACAAAAATGTCTAGGGGCCTTTAGACAAAAATTGTTTGGGGGTTTTGACTCCTAATAATTTTGACAGATAATATTTTTTCAAGGGTTCTGATAGAATGTAAAAATTCTATTTCTAGCTATTTAAGCAATTTATACAACAAATCACTGCAAGCTCAAATGGTCCCTGATGATTGGAAGTATACCATCATTACCCCAGTTTATAAGAAAGGTGATAAAAATACTGCAAGTAATTATAGGCCAGTCTCTTTAAGTTGTATCTGCTGTAAACTGTTAGAATCATTGATTAAGGATGAATTAATAATACATTTTGATAGAAATAAGCTTCTAGATTATAGGCAATACGGCTTTACGAGAGGAAAGTCAACTACAATTCAGTTGTTAAAATTGATGGATATGTGGAGCAGTGCATTAGATAAAGGAGAAACAATAGACGTGGTATATACGGATTTTGAAAAAGCGTTTGATCGTGTATCTCATGCAAAGTTAATTGATAAACTAGAAAATTATGGCGTCAATGGAGGCTTAATTAATTGGATTAAAGATTATTTAACAAACAGAACAAGTAGTGTTAGGGTTAATAATAGCACATCTAATAGATTTAAAGTTACAAGTGGGGTACCTCAAGGTAGTGTTTTAGGGCCACTACTTTACATAATTTATGTCAATGATATGTTTGAAATAGTTAAGAATAACTCGGCGGAGCTGTTTATGTACGCAGACGACGCCAAAATATTTAAAACTATAAAAAGCAGTGATGATCGATTGATATTGCAGAGCTGTTTAAATTCATTAGGAGATTGGAGTAAAAAATGGGAAATTAAGCTAAATGCTGGTAAATGTGTTGCGGTGAGATATGGACGCCAATTAGATGATCGTCGGCTATATAATATAGAAGGAGTGAAACTTAATTTTCTTGACAAAATAAAAGATTTAGGTGTTACATTCCAGAGTTCACTAACATTTGTAGATCACATTTATGAAATAATTAAAAAATGTTTTTCACTGTTAGGTATAATTTCACGAAATTTTAAAGATTTGACAAAAGATTCTTTTATATTGATTTATAAAGCTTTGGTTAGATCCAGATTGGAGTATGCAGTCAGTGTGTGGTCACCATGGAAGAAAAAAGACATAGAAGCCATTGAAAGAGTCCAGAAGAGAGCAACAAAAATGGTCAAGGCATGCAAGGGATTGAAATATGAAGACAGGTTGAGAATTTTGAAGCTTCCTTGTTTAAAGTACAGAAGACTGAGAGGGGACCTGATCATGCTCTACAATTTTATTCAAGACAAAGAAGGACGTTTGTGTTTTTCTAATATAAAGATATCAGAAGAAAGAAGAACAAGAGGTCACAAGTTCAAACTGGAAACACAAAGATTCAATGGCAACTGCAGAAAATATTTCTTCCTGACCAGATCGACTGCAATTTGGAACAACCTCCCTTCGAAAATCATAGAAGCCGAACACGTTAACGAATTTAAAAGATTAATCGACTGTCATTTCGAAATAAGCGACATTATGTACAACTATAAAAAGGATTTTTAATAATATATACATACATTTATTTATAGAACATATATATGAACAATATTTTATATAATTCTAGATATGGGCATAGAGACATGTAGTTTGCGTCCATCATTTCCTTTATGTTTATGTTATATTTATGTTTAAACGTTCTCTCTGAGCCCTCTCTTGAAACGGAGGGTCCTTGGGTCAGTAGGGTCTTTTTGAAATTCTACATTGCTGTCTGTAAATTTAACCACAGTTATAAAGCATTAAATGTGATTTCCCAACAAGGTCTTTCACGAGAGAAACCTTTAAAAATGTCTTGAATTTTTTTAAAATTCACACAATGTTGCATTAAAGTGAAAAAAACTCAGATTTCACATTCAGGAACATTCTGAGAGTTTATGCATGTATCAAAAAAGAACAACCCTTAGACAAGAATTATTAAAATAATAAAGTACAATAAATGTGTTTGACATGAATAAACAAGTAAAAACCAATACGTTTAACACAATTTTTGCACGTTGCAACAGCTCTTCAATAGTCAGCAATTTAAGGCTTGTTACAGACTGTCCCGACTGAATTATTAACAATAGTTCATTCAGGTGCTTTGAATTAACAAATACAAAAAGAGAAAAAATCAAAATCTTTAAAATAAAAAAATTAGTTTCTTTCAAATTCAGGGTGAGTCTATTATGGCTAAACCAATCAACAAGTTGAATAACTTTATTATTTAATAATTCAGGGAGACTGCCAGCATCAACAAATCAACTTTCATCACCTGCAGACAGTATAAATTATAACAAAGAAATATTTGAGGCAAAAACATTATAATATATTCAAGTCCCAGGTCAAGCTTTTTAACAATTGAATAGCCTCTGAGCGTCTCTGTTGACCCTGTCGGTAGCTCAAATCGTCAACTGTACATACTCGTTTTGCACAGCTGATTAAAGCGCTGACGTCATAAGAGGAAGTGGCTACATGCATGACTCACCGAAACTCTGATATTGGAATTAGCTTAAAAGGAGTTTTACTAATCTCTAGTGTTGGTGGACTGCTGTGGTGTCCAGAAGCAGCTTTTTTCACCTTTTCGGAAAAGTTTGCCAAAACTTGCAAGGTTAGTAATTTTTTTCATATGTGGTTTATTCAGCTCTGATAAAGTTTAACAAAAAATATTAATTTATGTATTTTCCAATACTATTTAATCACCATTATTCGTTATCGTAACTAAAATATCTTCTTATATCCATTCTTACTCGTTATTCTACGACATTTTCGATGTCTTAAACTTCCTATTATTATCGTCTTATATTTCTCTCATAACAAGAAACATATTAAAATAAAATCTTAAAAGCATTTGTCAGATGTAACCATTATTGGTTTTATAATTTATAAACTATCTGCTAGTTATCAGAGATACAGGTATACAAAATTGCATGAGATAGCTCAAATTTTTCGACTTACTAGTTGAGGGCATACAATTTTAATGCAATGAGGCATTTTTTAACAAGTTTTGAAGATTGTATAAAAATGTTTTTTTTAAACTATAAATTATTAAGGATATCAATTGATATAATTTATTTAATTATCTTAATTTTAAATAGGATGAACATGGGCCTGGCTCAGCTATTTACAGCTAGCTGTTTACTTTCTTCACTCACAGCTGATATGGGACAATGTAAGCTGAAGAAACTGTTTTACATTTTTTTTAAACCATAGTAAATTAAATTGGTGTTTTTTGTAAAATTAAGTGTGATTATTTATTTTTTAAATCAATATTGTAAAGGAAAATAGAATAAGAATATAATCCGAATTTCAGATGAAAAAAAAACGCTAGAAAATGGGTGGAAATGTGATTACAAATTTTGCATCTGAACGGACATGTGAAGTTAAAAAATCGTGTAAAATATATATCACATTGCAATCGCAATGTGATATATAAATGTAATTTTGTCATTATTACTTTATGTAATGTGCTTGACACATGTTGCGTTATCAACTGTTTATTAATAACTAGATTGTAGAGATTGTCCTTCAAAAATGACGACGTTGTTTTTACACTCTTTTATTTAACTGTTTGTATGTATGCAACCCTGTTTTGTAATCGATTATTCGACCACTTCTACGACCAGATGACTTGAAAATTTCCAATCACATACATTTTTGCTAAAAATGCAATATTGTAATATTTTCACGACATAAAAACATATAGTTAAACTATAATTAACTAAAATAAGCCAGATGATTCAATACGTAAATTTACGTCTACATAGTGGGCGATGTGTTTATCATTGCCGACGTAGCATTCAAACAGATAAACGCACATACACAGCCAATATCGAATATATTTAAATTTTGACAAGACTAAAAAGTAAAAACAAAATAACAGTAAAAAAAAAAACTTTTTTTAAAAAACACGCTTTTATTTATGGGTGGAAAGTGCACTAAAAAGTATAACATAATTTTTTTTCCTTGCTGATATATGTTATAAAAAATCTTTATGACTAAAATTACAAGCGTGGACCGCTCATCATGGATTAAGATGGATATGGATTATGATGAGCGCTTCACGCTTTTAACTTTAGTTATTAAGACTTTTGATAACATATAGCAGCAAAAAAAATTATTTTATACTTTTTAGTGCACTATCCACACATGAATAAAAACGTGTTTTTGAAAAAGTTTCTTTCTTCGTATTATTACATTAATATAATATATCATTTTGCAATTGCAGAGTACGTAAAGTTATGGTACGTACATACATACATACATACATACATACATACATACATACATACATACATACATACATACATACATACATACATACATACATACATATAGAAAATTACGTATGTTGTAATAATGTAATAAAACATGTCGATAATAATTATAATGATATTGAAAAGATCGGTCATTCTAAAGAATGGGATATTTCTACTGTAATATAAACTCTAAACAAAGACACTTCAATTTTAGCTATCTGTTTCGTAAGAAACAAATCCAAAGTAATGATCCTTAGAAGTTGTTATACATATTTTTCAGCTTTAGCTCCGCCATCTCCTCAAGAGACGTCTTCTAGAACAACCGCCACTACAACAACTTCGACTATTAGCGTAAATTCCAAGAAAGGTAAAATAACTTTTCAAAGTTTACAGCCATTTTTTTTAACTTTTTTACAAACTAAAATATTTTGTTTCTAAAAAGGAAACTTAATAATACATTTTGGCTGGCTGGTGAAGAAAACAAGCCCGAAATTTAGACAGTATTGAGAGTATGGGGTTTTTGCATTAGATTTGTGTCAAAAAATTATTCTGGAGCCGATTAGTTGCTCTTAGCTGTGATTATTTTCTTCGTAGGTGGAAATTACCTGAATGGATTGCGGTGGAAAACATTTCCGTCTACGAAATCGCCTCAGCTGCTGCTTAACGCAAATTATAATGATTTTAATTTTCAATATGGAAAATCTTGCAAATAAACTTCCGCATTCCCGCAAAATGGCAAAATTGTAAGTAGTAAAGTTGTAAAAAAAAACATTTTAAAATAGTTAGTTATTCAAAATTTATAAATAATAGTAAGCTAAGCATTTTATGCATTAGCCAAAAAACTGCTGAAGTTTCTTCAACATAACAAGAGGGCTTCTGTATTTTTTTGAACTTGTGGTTAAATTACTAGCTAAAATAAAATGTAATTTTCTGTTATATCTTTGAGGGTCTGCCGCTTCATCAAACAATTATATTTTTCTTATTTAACTTTAAAAATTATCTGACCTTTATAAATATAGAAAGTAATCCAATTTGATTTAGCATGCTTCACTTATGCGAAATCGTACGGAGTTTCCACGAAAGAAGGAGTTGTCGGTGCAGTGAATGTTGATGAAGGAGCGTGCTTGATCATTTGTGGCAACGACCTCCTCTGTCTGGCGGTGGATTACGAACTTCAAACTAAAACCTGTTATGTCCATAAAACGATGGACGCAGACCAAGAAATGGCTGATAGCTGTTGTGTCAGATATCAAAAATGTTCCACTTTATCAGGTGAGATAGTAAAGGTTAGTTTTATTGACTGCTATTAGAATGGGTGAGAAGCCACAAGTTTGAGATAGCAGAGCCATATATTGAAGAAAGTTCAGTAACAGTAAAAGCCTAAATAAATAAAAAATTATTTTTATTTAATTTTCACGTTATAATTTAATGTTCTATTTGGCAGGAACTGTTCCAACTTGTCGTTCTGATTTTTCACAATTTCCTGGTTTTAGTCCCGACAAAAGTAAAAGTTACAATCAATTTTCCGGTACTTTGGACGCTTGTAAAATCGCATGCTTTAATACAATTTGTACAAATTTTGTCTACACAACTCTGTCGTCATCTTGCTATTTGTTTGGAGGAGAGGTTTCCTCAATTGGGATCGATAGTTCTTCTACGTTATACACCAAGCACTTTTGTGTTTCAAATTTAGTTAGGCCAACTACACGCAAGTTTTTGCTAAATGAATGTTTTATAATAATTTTCAATAAAGTTATTTATATTGTAATTTTTTCACAGCTTTAGCTACGCCTTACCCAACACCACAGCCTGGTAATTAATTTAATAAAAAATGATTTTTTAACATTTTGGATTTTAAAAAAATCTAGTTTGTTAGTTTTAAAGCTAAGTCTTAAATGGTTGGAAACCTGCAAGCAAACTTTATGCCGTTTATTTTAATACATCCGAAATCCACAGTATTGATTAAGTTTAAAAACAAGTTTGAAATTAGAATGCATTTATATTGTTGTTTTTATATTTACTTGTTCTTTGTTGTAAACAACAAAATAAATACTGAACAAATTGAATTTTAGATGCTTGTCTGGTAGATTTGGTCCTGTTGATGGATAACTCAGGAAACATCAACGACATTGACAACTGGGAGCTACAAAAAGACTTTTTCAACCGGGTTGTTTTAAGTTCAATCAGATACGGCTACTACTTTGATCGCGTGGCGGCCGTCACGTTTTACAGCTCAGCAAACGTCATTTTTGATTTCAACAAGTACTTTTCAAGCATGACTGAACTTATGGTAACCATAAAAGCACTTCCATTTGCTGGAGCAGAAACAAACATTCCGGCTGCCATGAGAACTGGAAGAGAACTGTTCCAAAATGCTAGTCGAGGTTCGAGGCCAAACACTGTTGATTTGATGCTTCTAATCACTGACGGACCTGTCAGTCCTAATTGGGTCAATGATTTTCCACTTGAAGTTTCGCGACTAAGTTCGACGAACATTAGGCGTGTTGGTAAGATCGTCAATTGTTTTAAAATTTATTCATTAAACATTTAATTTTTAATATATAAAATAAACCTAATATTTTAGCCGTTGGAGTTGGCTCAAAAGTTGACATGCAACAACTGATGCAGTACGCGTCACCAGGAGGCGTAATTTGGGTTCCATCATTCCAAGATATTAATACAGTACTGAACAATTTGACTCTCCTTATGAATCAGTTCACTTGCTCGCAATCATTCCAAAGTAATGATCTACAATGTTCTACAATATGTTATATAAATTTGTTCAGTTCGAATGATGCTTCAGTTGGAAAAAATAATTTTCCACATTTCAGCTTCACCAACTTCTCAAGTGATGTCTTCCACAACAACCACCACCACCACAACAACCACTACTACAACAACTACCACAACGACCACACGAACTACATTTACGACTACGACTGTTAACGTAAATCCCCTGAGTGGTAAATTAACTGTTATGCGTTTACAGCTAGCTGCTTTTTGTTGTTGTTTTTATTCTAAATATATACATTAAAAACCAGGTGCTGATTGCACTTTTGGAGTTGCTTTGAGTACAAGCAAAAATGGTTCTTCTAATCCACTGCTTGCTGACGTTGTACTAGCTAACAGACTCAGTGGATGGGTCCAATCAAACGATCAATGCCGAATGGACTTAGATACGTCTCTGTCATTTGTCGAAATATGTGCCGGATTCCCTACTAGTTCTTCACTTCAGCTACAGATAATTGGAGCTTTTCCATCTCCGATAGGCTTTGATTGGCTATCGACATCTCAAAATGGTCAAGAAACTGGTTGCAGATCTGCTCTGGTTTCTTTTTCGAAAGGAGTGGCTATAACTCTCAGACTGAATTCTGGCAATGTTGTCAGCACAAACAGGCAAACAGGATGGTCTTCGTTCAGTATTTCTAACTCAATGTTTTATACGGATACGATATTTAGTGCCTACAGTCAAGAAAGTTACAGAGAGTTTGTATCTTAGCAGTATTCCTGTGATTTGCAAATCACATGCTGCAGCGATTGTTGTGGTTAATATTTGAACGTTTTATTTTCAGTTATCAGATATTGAGATTTCCGAATCCCAACGCCAACCCTGCAAACGGCCTTTTCAATTCAGCAGATAATACTTACGAATGTAGAACAAAGGGATATTATTTTTTCACTTTTTCTGGGGGCGTTACCTCCGGTACGCCTACACAGATCATTTTGGATGGATTGACTGAAACGTATGCAGCCCAAAGATTAAACACAATTGCAAACGGTCTTACTACAATTTCCAGAACAATTTATGTTCCGTGCAATACTAAGGTCAGATTGATCAACAATTATGGTAGTCTGGAACCAGGGTCTGGTACAAACTTGATATCATTCATGGCTTTCCAATATGGCAAAAAGAATGGAAACTCATATTCGTGGGCTGCTTACAGAGCTAGTGACTCACGGGCAGCTAACCCACTCATGTTCGAAAATTGGCCCATAACCCAGCGAGTTTTTCCAACAAATTCGAGCACAATCACGATACCAACAAGAGGATATTATTACGTATATATAAGCATAGGAACGGTGGGACTTCAAAGATCTTCCGCAACTCTCAGACGAAACAACAACGTCGTCTTCAGTCTCGACAGATTTTCAACAAACTTTAACGACATTGATATAATCGGACATGGAACTGTCATCCTACTAGAGCAGAATGATATCTTGAAAGTTGTCGTAGAAGCAGGATCTTCAATATCAAGCAACACATACGGTTATCACACGTCCTTCATCGGATTGTTCTTGTACGATTAAAACTACATTATTCATCATTATTGATTATCTTTGTATTTTTTCTAAATACTTTTTTTCTATATTTTTTGTAAAATTACATCTGCAAAAATTATAAAATTCACTCAAATTGCGTTTTATCATTTTCTTGATGAATCTATTAATCCAAATGCTAAATTCATAATTGTTATCACATTATGCGTTTGGACTACAATTATGGGATCGCGGGGCTTCGGGATTAAGTTGTTTTTGCTAAGGATTGCAATCCAGAGATTAGGTATCCGGATCCCGGATTTTACTCTTTTTTATTGGACATACTATACATATTACAATTATTGTATTCAAAATTTTCTGTTGAACATGAGAACCGATATTGTCTGTTGCACAACTGATTCTTCTTTAATTATAGTAAAAGTTAGTGAACCTCAACTCTGGACGTGAACCTGATTCTTCAGTTATAATAAAGTGTGATCAGTTGAAACCATTTCAACACTAGCTATGGCCAGTTTGGGATATTCTCTATAGCAAAAAAATAACCTCTGTTTTATTGCGAGAATTCGAAGAAAGTTATTCAAACGTTAACAACTGCTATTCTGATAATGTTGAAGAAATTAATGATGGTCAAATTTCGAATTGATTTGTGGTGGTTGATTTTGAAGTATAAATTGTTTCAAAATTGGTAGAGAAAATGTTAGAAAAAAACTATGTTTTGTCATGGATGTCAAAACCGAATGAAATTTTTGTTTACGATGGCTACAATATTTTAGAGTTAAGAATTTCATTGACAAAATAATTCAATGATTTGCCTAGATCTAGAATTTTAATACATAGAAGAAAACCTACAAAAACTAAACAGGTAAGAATTATTTAAAAAATTACTGTAATTTGTTAGCTGCTGAAACAGTTCTGAATTTTTCACTGAAAGTACAATTATCTCAAAATTGTTATTTTGGCACCGATTTCTTCAAAAAGCGTTAGAAAAATTCTTTTTGGATAAAAGAAAAAACGCAGTTTATTGATCTTTGCCGTTATCTGATTTTGTAACGGTAGCAGCATGGAATCTTCTGGTGACTTTTAAACAATCAGTCAAAATCCCTTGTAGAAACCTAGAACGAAAGCAAATTTAAACGGCAACATGATGAATATCAACTGTAGAGAAACTTAAGATTGTAGTGTTTTAACGTTAGAAAAAATATTAAGCATCATTACAGCTATGCAATGAATTAAATAGTAATAATAAATAGTAGAATAAACCGACAAGTTTTAACCAAAAAAAATTCGGACTCAAGGAAGCTGCTTGAAGTAGATTTAGTTTTTTTTTATTACCATGAGTCGTGTTGCATATGTTCCAGAAATTCAACACAAAGCATCAATGAGTGTACTGCCAGATAGTCTACAGGCAAAAAATCTTTTCTGTAGGTCAGATCACAAATTAATTTGAAACCTTCTTTATTAAAAAGTTATTTAAATAAAATAAATAATTACAAAGTGTCTATGATAAGTTGAGTTCTTGGTCACGAAACTCGATTCCAATCCCGAAATTCCAGGATTGACAAATTTTTAATCCAGTAATCCCGAGATCTGAAAAAAGCCAGGATTTGTAATGTATAATTATTAGATCATTTATATACGTATTACGTATTATTCGTTATATATAAAAATGTACACACGCACATACGTGTATACGTAAATACACACACGCACTTACCAAACTACACGCATAAATGCGAAATTATTGGTTTAACTATTCTATGATTATAATATTTTCAAAGCTCAGGTCAAGTTTTAAAAAATTGAGTAGCATTCGAGAATGTTCACCTATATTTTAGTTACTCGGCGTCGATAGCCCTAGTTGTATGCACTTCCGGGTTATGTACAGCTAATCTAAACGCTAGTACCTTTCATAAAAAGGACTGGCTGGCTACATGCATGGCTGCACTGACTGTCTGTTTCTTAGAATTAATGTAAACGCGAGACTTAGCTAATTTCTAGTGGAATGCATATCTACAAGCAGCCTTCTTGAAAAAAAGGTGTAGAGTTTTTGTGTTCTAAAACTTGTAGTGTATTTTATGAGCTGATCAAAATTATTTGCTCTCACGTAAGTTTTTTTGTAGTTTTTCACTCATACGTATTTAATTTAGATATGCTTAAGCTAGATAAAAATGTATATTAATTTATGCTTTTTCAAAAACTATTGTGTCACTATTATTCGTTATTGCCGCTGAAATACTTTTTCTACCACTAGTCCACTCGTAACCCAACGACATCTTCGATGTCTCAAACTTCCATATTATCATAACTTCCATATTTTTTCATAACAAACTCGTAACCCAACGACATCTTCGATGTCTCAAACTTCCATATTATTATCAGATAAACCTTCTTTTTCTCATAACAATAGACATATTAAAATAAAATTGCAAGCAGCTTATCTTTTCTTATTAAGACCATCAACGGTTTTTATGATTTACCAGCTATACCCGACCACACGTTGATGTGGTTTAGTATGATTAAATGCAGTAAAAGGTCCCGATTGTTACGCAATAAAAGCTTAGGATAGGTTTTTGCTCATAATACGTGGAATAATGTTCTAATTTTTTTTATAAATAAATAACAACCTTTTCCTCAATAAGGACTCTGTTATGTCCAAATTTCGAAGCAACTGGTCTTTAACTTTTGGAGATCATTGGCTTATAACAAACGAAAGTAACATTTTTATTTATATAGATAATAAAAATATTTAAAACAACCGCTAGTTATCAAATCTACAGTTAATACATGATTGCTTAAAAAACAAACGGTTGCAAGTTGAGAGTAGAAATGTCATTGCAGGGGTGAATAGAGGGTTAGTGAAAGGAGGGGGTCATAAATGGGGAAAACTTAGAGATTTTTTAATCTAGTGTTAGATGTATAGGTTTAAACATATACTTTTGGCTAAGATTTATTAATATAAAAACTGATTTTTTATTACATTTTCAAGCTGACATGTATGGTTTGTTAAGTTTATTGATCTTCGAAGTGAAGTTTTGTACAATACTTAATATACCATAACCATACTTAATATACCATAACCATACTAAAAAGCATAATGAGGTCTACTGTAAACCAAACTCAACTGTGTAAACACACAGACTACAGCAAACAAGTAATACTTCTAAACACAATCATATCTTATATAATACTACTAAATGATTCATCAAATATTACTACAAAATATCAATAGCTCGGTTTTGGTCGGTGCTAGCCTGCTAGCGCTTATGGTTTTTCAACATCCAACGATACAATTGTAAATCATCTATATAGACAACTGAAATAGGAATGTAATTATAATTCTATGATATATAACTACTACAAGTGAGCACGCACAAACAGTCCGACATAAGCTGGTATTCTAAACTTGAGCCACTACACGAAATATCAATAAACGAATGCACGCAAGCAGTTATCCTTCTAAATTGTCTAGCATTCTTCAATAGATTTGATAAATAGGAAGTGAGAAAAAAAAGATTTAAATCTCAAATCGTATACCAAACCATCAAATTAAATAAAAAATAAATACTTTTAGGTAACGTAAATAACGAAAGATATATAGGTATAACAGGTGCAAACCGTAAACAAGTGAAAACTTCGTTTAAAAACTTCGTTTTTCACAAATTTTCTATATTTTATAATTCGGCAGCTTTTATTTTTATGCAAATCATTTTTTGATAATAATAAGTCTACATAATAGAAAAAAATTGACCAGTCTTCCTAATACGTTATATGTGAGATATGTGAGGATTGATGGTTTATTTTTCTAAATTTTATTTTGTTTTATATTTTATTCAAATTTTGTCCAATCGATCCGAAATCTTATTAGAATGTAAAGTCGACGATAAATAAATCCCCAAATGTCTGCATGGTCGTGAGATGGGAAGTTGGTTTTTTAAGCATCAAAGGGTTCCAACGTATGTCTCGAACAAGCAATCAAGCAAACACGGTGATGTTAATATAGAAGATTTATCAGTAAGTTTTTTTTACAAATCGTTAAACATAGGCGTTCCGACATTGAAAGTGCATTTAAAGTGCTATAATATGAGTAGATTTTGAGGACATAATAAAAATGTTAAAAAATGTTATGAATACCGGACATATAAACTTTTGAATTATTTTACTTTTGAATAGACTGAATATGGTCCTGGCTCAAATATATACAGCCTGCTGTTTACTTACTTCATTGTCACCAATTATTGGACAAAGTAAGCTAAAGAAGTTATTTTCTGTTTCATTTTAAATCGAAATAACTAAAATTAGCTTATTTATTTAAGCATGTGATGAATTGGTGAAGCGTAGGAGGTAGAGACGGCATTTGCACTGATTAGGGCTACAAAATCTAACAATCATGTGACGTTTTGGTGCGATTTAGCGCTGCCCCTTTGGCACTTACTGTTTCGATGTCTAGTCATTACTTCGTATATAGTTTAAAAAAAGCAATTTTATTGTATTTGTTTACTATTTAGCCACATTTTATTCAATTAGACATTTAAAAAAGCGTATATACATATACATACTTTTATTTAGCTTGACTTTTCTGTTTCTCTGTGGTCAAATTTTTAAAATAATTGTTTACCAACTTTCAGAATACTTAGAACTTTGAAACTTTTAGCATAGACTTTAGCCACCTGAGAAAACAATATTCAAACATTTTCCAAGCGATTTAATCATTATTTCAAATAATTTCAATAATTATTTGTAACAAGTTCAAAGTTATTTAAAAGATGGCATTTGCATCAATTAAAAGAACTTTCAGGCAATCATGACTATGTCAAAAACGTATTAGGTTTTTGGTTAAAGTATTACTATAAACCATGGTAAAACTATTATTAAATGTAATTATCAATTGGCATAATGTAAAAATATAAAAGTGTGTTTTTAAAACAAACCATGTTTTTGTTAATATATAATCGCCCAGCATGACTTTGTGTAAGACGTTTTTGCGATAACAAAGTATTTACATAACTTAAATTAATTCAATAAAAATCTAAAGCACGTTTTTATAGTAAAATTTAATAAAACCTAAATAAGAATTTCAAACAATTATAAATTCAGTTATTAAAATAACAGTTTAAAATTGAGAAAGAAAGAGAGAGAGAGAGAAACAGAAAAAGACAGTAAGTGAGAGCTATAAAAGATAGCCGTCACATGGAGTCAGTGGCGTTATTAAAACAAAACCGTAGTAAAAAATGTTGAAAGAGCTCACAAACTCCATTATTTAATTTTCATAATGTTGAAATCGTTTTCCAAAAATATCTGATGACTGGAGATAGGCTATTGTAAGTCCTTTTTCAAAACTCTCCCCCCTAAAATGAAATGGGCAAAGAGAAACAGTCCTAGATAGTCTCGGCGCCAAAACCGCAGTGGTGCCAAAACTTTCAGCACCAAGGTTGCACCGAAACGGTGGTGTCCAAAAATAATGTTATTAACAATGAAAAAAAAACATACAACTATTTTGGCTTATTTTGGTTTAAAAAAAAGTTTGGTAGTGCCTAGAAAAATTATGCAATTTTTCCTTAAAAAACGCCTACAGTCACTTACCCCTGTAATTAATCAGTTTAAATAAATAAGTTTAATATAGTGCTTAGAAAAATATGTAAATTTATTTTTGAAAAAAAAAAATATCGCACAAGTTGCCACCCGGGTCACTTCTAGTCATCAATTATTTTTTGTAAAAAATTTGTCCAGTTTAAGAGAAAGAATTGAATTTTGGTTTTCCGCTACCAGTTTTTTTGAAAAATTTAAACATCTAAACATACACAAAACAGTACAACTGCTCAGGAAAAACCAAATTTAGCTAATTTTAATTAAAAAAATTATTTTATTCAGAATTTTGTGAATAATTTCAGTTTCACCACGAGTTGTTAGTTTTGACAATCCAGTATTCGGTTTTGCCACACAACGAGCAACACCGTATCCTAATCTTCTAACAAATGATTCGTGTCGCCAAGGCTGCATTGACGATGCTAGATGCGTTTCGTACCAGCTCAACTTCAGGAGTGGAGAAATATTATGCTGGTTGCAGCTCAACAATGTATCGAGAAGTCCAGCATATATACAACCTTTTGTGTACGAATTCTTCAAAATCTACCTTGACATTTCTACCACAAGTAGTGGCTACCCTATCACATCTGCAGGTATATTTTAATAGAATAATCTTGGTACTTAATTGCAAAACTTTCACATTTCTAGTTTTAGAGTAATAAGCAAATCTTCCTTTTTTCCACCCCACATTTGAGGCCCTGGAAACCGAATTGTAAAAAATAGGTAAAAACAGGTAAATTTTTATTATTCATTATTCTTTTCCAATTTTTAAAGTGCATAGAAAAATCTTAATAAAGATTATAAGTAGCACTAGGCTTCAGCTCAAAAAGACAGACACAAAAGAGAATATGAAAGCAAGTCGTACATAAATAAAAATAAAAGGTCACACAAAAGAAAAGTCAATTCTATTCAAGACTGAGTAAAAGCTAGTTTAAAAAGATATGCCAGCAGGCTAGAACGGAACTCCAAAGCAGCCCTACACTTGCGCACGTCCGGCGGAAGGGCGTTCCAAAAAGCAGGTCCCACATAGTGGAAAGACCGCCCTCCAAAAGTCGTGAGGCGTGGTCTTGGGGTGATGAGGGTGAGTTGGTCAGCCGATCGAAGGAAAGATCGTCTTGCCACTGTTGTTGTGCTAGTCAATTTATTTTATGAGTGAAAGCTAAATATTAATTTTTAAATCTGTAGCATGTGTTTCATTATTTTCGAAAAATTAGTTTCCAAGCTTTGAGGTTTTGTGCCCGTTTAAACCTGTTGAGTCCAGTTCATTACGGACCGTGGCAGGCCTCGAATTTTGTGTTTATAAAACGGGCCGGTTCGAACCTAAATAATAAGCCATCCTTGGAGTTTTCTGTGTATAAAATAAGCCGGATCGGGTCTAAAAATCCGACTAGAACTCCGCTAACAATCTGGTCATCTACCAGTTTGTTTGAAAAATTTAAACATCTAAAGGTGAGCCGAGAGTTTGGTTCACAGCAAGCAATATTTAGTAACTTTTTGGTTCTCGTTCCTCTATGACAAAAAAATAATAATTTGTTTTAATCTAAAAAGGTATAAAAGTGTGTATAAGTGTGAGTTAATGTTTTTGTCTGTAGTGAAAATAAAAAACAAATAAGTTGTTTATAAAAGTATGTACTCCAACATTCAACGAGCCCATATCAATGCAAGTCAGTTTAGGAGCGTCCTCGTGAAACGATTTAAACGAGGCAGGCTGTAAAGATGAATGTTTGCGCTCTTCTATCTGTGTTTTTTATCAGATTGATGTTAACCCTGGCACAGCATCAACTTGTTGGATTCCAAAATGATGCAACGGGACTTGCAACTGAGAACTTATTCGTGCGTTCTGGTGTCATAGAATACGTCAAAAATGCAACTTACTGTTTGTTTTCTAGTTTTGCAACCACCCCAAGCATTTTTTTACAAAGTCTTAATTTATTTAAAACAAATTTCAAAATGTTAGTGTTCAACAATTTATAATAATTTATTTTAAAAACTATAACATATTAATTTTATAATCAGGTTTCCCGTGTAATGTAGTATTTATACCTCAACTTCCGGGCCTGGCATCCTTTGCAGCCACACCAAATACTACTTTCCCTACCAACGATTCTTGCAGACAAGCTTGTTTAAATGACGCTAAATGTGTTTCGTATCAGTTGAATATGAACCTTAACGAAGTTCTCTGCTGGTTTCAATTTTCCGCTTCATCCCTCCTGCCAGATAACATATATACCAGGCCGAATGTTATTGAATTTTTCAAAGATTGTTCAACCAATACAGTCAACAAACAATGTAAATATAAATGTGTATATTGTTTAATATTTTTGTGTGAGATTAATAAGCTTCTGTTTTATTAGGTTACATTTTTACTAAAATTGAATTAAATAAATTTGGATAATACACTTGTATCAATATTCATTCTAAAATTTACTTTAGCAACGACCAGTGTTGGAAGCTTGTCTTTTATTTTGTCAACTTTAAGTGAGTGCTGATGTTGCAATTACTAAATTGATTCGTTTGTTATATTTATAGATATCAAAATACAACAACCGAAAACTTTTTAAAAGTTATTTTAATGAAAACAATTTTGTTAAAAATAAGCATTCACTTTAAAATTTATTTTAGCAACAACCAGTGCTGGAAGTTTATCTTTTATTTTGTCAACTTCGAGTGAGTGCTGATGATGCAATTACTAAATTGATTCGTTTTCAATATTTGTAGATATCAAAATACGACCACCGAACAGTTTATACAAATTATTTTTATAAATCCAATTTTGTTAAAAATGTAACTTTAATGATCTATTTATAAATATTTATTATGAGTTTTTTAAATCTTAAATAATTTTTGCACAATTTTTCATTTCTTTTTAGATAACTTTTTAACGTCACCAGTTTTCTTTGTAACAACAACAACTTCAACGACCACAACAAGACCTTCAATTCCACCCACTACTTCACGACCTCCGGGTTAGACAAATGAAGTATTACACATTTATAGAGTGATTCATTGTTTTTGCATCAAAGAGCAAAGAATATCTTTTAATGTTTTCATTACAACTTGATGTCACAGTCTGCACCATCATTTATGAAATACCAAACCCTGGCTACTCATCTTCCGGAGCATTCTCAAGACCAACTTTAACAAGAGTGACATGCGAGGGAAACTGCACCTCTGATCCCGCTTGCAGATCATATCAAATTGTTAACGGCGTTGATTGCAGGCATCAACTGGACGATAGCAATCTTTTACCATCAAAATTATCTTTCAATAACTTTACCATATATGAATACGTTAAAACGTGTGTAGCAAGTAAGTCGATGGTATCTATATATTTTTGCCTCTATGTTTCTTAACAAACTAAATGTTTAAAAATCTAAATTTGGAAATTACTTTTCATTAATAATTATGAGTTGTTGATGCAATTATTTTTCGTAACAAACAGATTGTCGTAGTGGCATAAATTTTTACGAGGATACAACTGGTTATATATCTTATGATGCAGAAAGTCAGGCTTCATTGAATGAGAACCAATGCAGGGATGCGTGCCTTCTTAATGCAACGTGCAAATCGTACCAAATTGATAGATATACTGGAATCCCAGTTTGTTGGTTTCAAAGAAGTGCAAATCCATTTTTGATTTTTAACATGTACTTGAGAGACAGCCCTATTACTGAATATAAAAAATTATGCGGCAAAAATTACGGTTAGTAAGAATAATGATTTTCTTAGTTTACAGATATTACTGATAATGTAAACTATAATATAGCTATATTTTTCATGCTTGCAAACACATTGTAAGAAGTTAACTTTTTAGTGTACTAACAATGTCTATTTTAATGCTAGCAGTGGTTAGTTAGAAGATTTACAATTTCGATGTAATTTAGTAGGACTAAACTTCATTTAATCTATATTTCTACTGACAACACAACAACTACCAGTACAACCGAAATATGAATAAAAAATTAAATGCAATTTTTCATTTACTATGTGTTTTGTGCATTTAATGTGCATAAAAAATTAGTCAATTAAACACTAAAAACACTAAAACTTTTGTTTTTGAACGACTGTAAAATGTCAAAATAATTCACAAAAATCATATACCAATTAAGCTGTCAAATAAATGAATTATTAAAAACAAAAATAAATCTTGCCGAATGAAGGCCAACCAACCATGCAATTTTATTGGATTTCTTAAAATTTGATGTGTTAACACGTTAGATAATTTTTATGCTATTTTACAACAGCGTCGATGCCTGGTATCTTTGCGTTTGTGAGAAACAGCGACGGCAAATCTTCGGCATCAGCCACGCCGCAGTCCTATCAAACATCAGAGTTCTGCCAACTCAACTGCTTGCTCGATGCAACGTGCTTCTCTTTTCAAGTCAACTTAAACAGTGGTGCAAACTTGTGCTCGTTCCAAAGAAATAAATCCGCTTTAATAACGAGATATTTTCAACCTGGCATTGAAGAGTTTGAAAAATTTTTGATAGAACAGTAGGACTCGATGTGGTAAAACAAACTTGATAAATTTCATTACATTGCTAATTTTTTAAAGTTGCTCAAAATTTAATTTATATATAAATTATTATTAATTAAAAACCAGTAGCAAATATGGACACAAAGTAAATAATCTCGTCAACGTTTTCATTGTGTTTGCAAAACCATCTAACATGATATTTATTGCTTTTACCAATAAATTCAGAGTCAACATGGCATTGATTTTTTTTAAAATTATCTTATTGATTTTTGTTAAATTAATTTATCTTAAACGACGCAGTGCTTTCTATTTAAGCATGATTTAAATGAACCTCTATCTTTAAATATGTTTGACGTTTAACAATTTAGTTTAATATATACTATATCTATTAATTGTCAAATTTGTAATAATAAAAAGTTTCGTATTTTACCAACAAACGTTTTTTTAAGTTTTGTTAAGTTTGCAAAATATTTTTTGAAAAAAAATCAGGTTTAAGAAATAGATTGAAGAAATTGAACGTTTTCAAAAGTCAAGGTCCAGATGGTTTGCACCCAAGAGTTTTGCATAAGTTGAGTGATGTCATAACTTCGGATATGGCAAAAATAATGAACTGCTCTATGGAAAATGGAAAAATTCCTTTAGATAGGAAGCAAAGTGAAGTTGTTGGATTATACAAAAAAGGATCGAGGACCGATGTAAGGAACTACAGGCCTATTTCGCTGACATGTGTTTGTTGCAAGGTAATGGAGACATTTGTGAAAGAACATTTGCTGAATTATTTCACAAATAACAACCTCTTTAAAAAAGAGCAATATGGCTTCTTGAGAGGTGAATCTACTGTGCTTCAGCTTCTGAGATTTCTTGATGATGTTACTCAAGGTTATGACGAGGGAAATGAATGTCATGTAGTTTACACTGATATCGAAAAGGGATTCGATAGAATTCCACACAACAGGCTTATAAGCTGAAGATATACGGTGTTGATGAGAAAACATTGTCATGGATTTGTAGTTTCCTGGTCAATAGATCTTTCCGAGTACGAATGAACGATTCTTTTTCAGAATGGTTAAATGTCAATAGCGGAGTTCCACAAGGCAGTGTGTTGGGACCGATTCTGTTTGTGATTTATGTTAACGATTTGGTTGATGTGATGGAAGGGGCTAGTGGAATGCTGCTGTTTGCCGATGATACAAAGATGTACAAAACAATCCTGAAGGAAGAAGACTGCCACCAGCTGCAGTGTTGTATCAACAGGGCCATGGCATGGTTAAATAAATGGTTGATGAAAGTTAACGTTGAAAAATGCATGGTACTTAAATTTGGTGGTAAATTAAGGTTTGATCATACTTATACTACGAATGAAAGAAACATAAATAAAGTGGATTCGATTAAGGATCTGGGTGTGACTTTTCAGCATGATTTGATTCAAGATACACATATTTGATGTGATAAACAAGGCCTATTCAACATTCGGAGTGATTAAAAGAAACTTTAACCTGTTGGATAAAACGTCATTCACGAGTCTGTATACGTCGCTGGTAAAAAGCAGGCTTGAGTATGCCGTTAGTATCTGGTCGCCTCAGGCAATTGGGTTAATGAAGGAATTGGAAAAAGTACAAAAGAGGGCAACGAAAATACTGAAACAGTGAAAAATATGAACTACAGACAAAGGATGGAATACTTGAACTTGCCTACCCTACAGTACAGAAGAGACCGGGGTGACATGATCGAGACCTTTAAAATTCTCAAGGGTTTTTACGATAAAAATTGTTCTCCAGCCTTAAAGTTGATGGAAACAAAGAGAACGAGAGGAAACTCCTTCAAACTAGTCGTTCTACAGGCACATAAAGATATAAGGAAATACAGTTTTCCCCCAAGAGTGACCAGTATGGAACAATTTGAAGAATAAAGTAGTTTGCTCAGAAACAATTAATGATTTTAAAAATAATTTAGATGAGGCGTGGTTGACGAGGAGACATGTGTGGTGATTGTGACTGAGAGGCAAGAAGGCAATGTGCCTTACGCCTTATTCAATTAATAATAATAATAATAATAATAATAATAATAATAATAATAATAATAATAATAATAATAATAATATAATAATAATAATAATAATAATAATAATAATAATAATAATAATAATAATAATAATAATAATAATAATAATAATAATAATAATAATAATAATAATAATAATAATAATAATAATAATAATATTAATAATAATATTAATAATAATAATAATAATAATAATAATAATAATAATAATAATAATAATAATAATAATATTAATAATAATAATAATAATAATAATAAAAATAATAATAATAATAATTGTTGCAGTACTAAAAAGACACTTAATTAAAAATTAAAAAATAATATTTATCGTAGTAATATATTAATCTAATCAATCTACTGGGGTTTAAAATCCGGTTTTCCTCCTGTACATGTAAAACCTGGTGAACACTTAAAAATTGAAAAAAAAACCCAGATAACTTTCAAAATATTATTGGTTGTTTTATAACTTTATGAAACAATTTTCAACTAATTTTATAAAAATATAATTTGTGAATTGCAAAAAATAACGCAGTTTTGCAAACAACAACATTATAGGTCAAATGTGTTTTGCATTTTTTTTCAAACAGTCTAACCGCAGTTATATATATATATATATATATATAAATATATATATATATATATAAATAAATAAATATATATATATATATATATATATATATATATATATATATATATATATATATATATATATATATATATATATATATATATATATATATATATATATATATATATATATATATATATATATATATATATATATATATATATATATATATATATATATATACTAGCGGGCGCACCCGGCGTTGCCCGAGGATTTTAGAAATTTTTCTAATGTTTGTCTCTCTCGCTCCCGTTTCCTTCTCCGCTTTCCCGTTCCCATCGCGTTCCCGGTCGCTTTTCCGCGTATATATATATATATATATATATATATATATATATATATATATATATATATATATATATATATATATATATATATATATATATATATATATATATATATATATATAGTTCCCGCTCCGCTCCGCTTATTTTGTGTCGGATTTCAATTTTTTTTTCTATATTTGATTCCCCTTGCCTCTCAAGGTTGTGTGAAAATTTCATTACGATCGGATGAATTGTGTAGCAATGAATGAATAACATATATATATATATATATATACATAAAAACATTCATTTATATATATATATATATATATATAAATTGGATTATGTAAGTAAGTAAGTATCTTAGTCTTGTATGTAGACCTGAAGTTCGGCAGTTTGAATCCTACCGAGGTTACCAGCTCTTGTAGTGATGTCCGGAGTTGCCTGAATAAACGGCTGGTTGAAATTGATTAACGCATAAATAATATAATAGACTAGCGGGGTACCCGGCGTTGCCCGGGATATTTAGAGGTTTTTCTAATGTTTGTCTCTCTCGCTCCCGTTTCCTTCCGCGCTTATATGATCTATCAGGGACAATGTTTATAAAAACACCATCGTATTGGATTCGCGGACAGACAACAAACAAACAAACCGACAACAAAGTGACCTAATAAAAACGTTGTAAAAATACGCCCTATCCCCGGACATCAGCTATTTTAAAGAAGAAAACAAAAAAGAATTTTTGAGTGAAACAGGGTTTATTAATTGTTTTCCTAGAGCCCAAGTGTTTTCTTCCTCAATCAAAATAAGCTTATATTAGGCATTTTTGTAAATTCAAAAGGCGTGGCATACCTATATGTGTGTGGTTTTGACGAACTATCTGCTGTTCGACAGAGGACCACGTTGTCCTGCGCCTTCTTCTCTCACATTTTTAAAAACCTTGTCAAAAGCGATAACAGAAGCCAAAACTGCCCCATGTACCTGTCAGTTATTTTTTTAATAATTGACATTTTTATGCCTTAGTTTATTTGTATGAATAATTATAAATTTATAAATTTTAATAAAAAAACGGCACAAAATCATTCTAAAAGTTTACATAAAAAAAATAAAAAAAATTAATGAAAAAAATGATGAAAATATTTAGGATATAATGTTTCGTAATGTTGTTCTTATCCTATTTAATTTTAGAGCATTCTCTGTTTAATTCTTCATGTCTTTGAGCAAATTTCTGAACCATGTCTTGATTTGATGATTTAAGTTTGACTAATTCCAGAATAGCATTAGCCTCTGGAACGATTTGACCGTAGAGATTGTAATATTCATCATATCCTTCATTCAGATGACTTACTAACTTTTCTATAAATTCAGGGAGGTTGCAATAATCGAAGTCTAGTGACAAAACGAGTGAGATATAGCCGAGATCTGGTGATAATAACGCTTTCCACCAAAGTTTTTTATTCCACGTATAATTTCTATCCCAATGAAATATGAGCGTATATAACCAATAGTAACTTGATCTGGAATTTATCATAACTTTGAAAAAGTTTTTATAGACACCGTTTTTTAATTCTGATTCCAAAATGTCCAGCCTAAATAATAGTTGTAAAAAATCAATAGACTCGTATTTGGGAATGTAATAGTAAAGTCCTCTTTGTAAGAATTTTAAAAAGACTTGAAGATTGTCTTCAATTATCAGATAAAATTGACCACAGGATATATCATGTGGAAACATTTGAACAAAGGTATTAAAACTTTTTGGTTTCCAAACAAGTTTTTTAGCTGATTCTACAAAACCATCAGATGTTTGAAAATCACTTACAGCCTTGGAGTTTATGTTTGAAGGATTTTTAAAATAAATCCAGGTATTAAAACTAAATCCTAAAAACTGAAAACGTCTTGAGTGCGTCCAAGCAAAACGGTCTTCGGATTTGAAATATGTTCCTGGCTTACTTATGTCTAAATAAACCAAATTAGGTAATTTGTCAATCATTTTGTATATTAATTCTATATGATAGTTTTTTATAATCCAATAGTTATCAACCTTCTCGAAACAGTTGTTTTCACTCATATCAAGCCACGTTAAATTTGGAAAACATGATATTGAGTCAGCCAGTTCTTCCAACGATTCTCGAACAGATGAACTTATAGCCAGCTTTTGAAGACTAGAAAAACGGGAAGACTTGCTTAGGGCTTTCCTTGCATACCCACAACCACTTAAACGTAACATTTTCAAATTATTGCAAGGAATTTCAATTCTGAGAATATCAATTAGATCCTCTTCGGAATTTATTTTTTTTAAACATGGACAACGCAGAGAGAGTCGAACTAATTTGGGGCACAACCACGTGGATATGTCCGTTTCATTTTTGTAATAACTTATGATTTCTTGACAAAAAACTTCTAATTCTAAATCTTCTAAGTTTAAAGACAAAGATATATTTTTGCAGAAATGGTGGTAAAACTTTCCTGACTGATTAAATCTGGCTCCTATTTCGCTAAAAATAGAATTCCCAGCAAATGAAATGCGAGTAAAATTTCCTCTGCTTAAAATTGTTTGCAAAGGTTGATAAAATTTGTTAATGTCAACTTCTTTAAGTACTATTTCTTGAAAAAAGTTAAATTTTAAGAAAACTGGAATTATATACTCGTGATGTAATTCCATTCCTATATCCTGACCTCTTGAAATTAAATTTTCAAAAAGATTTGATGACAATTTCACGTTGTCTTTAACCTTAAAAGGAAGACATGCCATTTCAGAAGATGATTCAAGAAGAGTTTTTTTGAAGTTAAACAGAATAAAATCTGTGCAACAGACTTTCAAAGAAAGTTGTTGATTCAAATAAATTGTCATTTCTATTATGTAATTTGGTTTAACAAATTGACTTATAATGTTCTATCACAATATTAAACTTTTCCTGAACATGTTTTGCAGCAATATTGATAAAACAATGATATATATATATATATATATATATATATATATATATATATATATATATATATATATATATATATATATATATATATATATATATTTCACATAACGAGGAATTAAATTTTCTTCTAAACATGCTCTATTAAATACAACTCTCCATTTTAGGTTGACGAATTTTTTGCAAAACACTTCTAGGCTGCGTTTTTTAACAACAAAAAGACTACGACTATTAATGTTCATCTTTTATTTAAATCGCCAACGGGCCAGTTTCGACATTTTGTCATCATCAGGGCGATTATAAACAAACTAAAATGAATAGGGATGTGTAAAAACAAAAAGACTCAATTTTAGTAATTTAAAAAATGAGATACAATTTATACAGGATATTGAAATGGTTGAAAAAAAGAAGTAATAAATATATAAAACTACGTACATATTAAATTAATAGGTTAATTTATTTTAAAGGTAAAGGAGTGAGATAAAACTTGATAAACATATAAAAAGACAAAGTTGCACAAAAGTTAAAAAGTAAATTAGAAGTTCAAAATAAAAAATAAAAAGTAGAAAGTATAATGTATAAAATATTTAAACATAATTATATTAATGAAACTTAAAAAGTAAGATATATTTTCCAATATTAAAATAAAGTTATTGTAGCTAGTATGTGGTGTTATCTACGTCTAACTGTAACATTTAACGCGAGGTGAGAAAATGAAATCATATCGACGGGTACGGTGACATCATCGCAATCATTCAAACTTTCATTGTTTACGTTCGTACCATATTCATCGCTATCCACTCTTGTACCCAAGGAGCCGGCAGCACGCATATGGTCGGGAGGGCTGCATGAAACATACGAGTCTACCGAGTCAGACCCGCATACAGATAGGTTAGTGGTGTCTTGAACAAAACTATCGTTGAGTTGAACAAGAGGAGGTTCAAGATGTTGAACATGTGGAAGAACGTTGGGCGGATCGAGAGTCCGGTCATTAGACCGATCAAGAGTTTGATCACTTGTTTGGCAGATCCGATGGTCAACAGGTATTTCTCTCTGCGCATCCAACGACAGACGATCGGGTTGACATGTACCTACATGATCAATCGTGTGTTCGATCAGTCCACTAAGAGAAATCTGGTTATCGGGCAGAAATGCACATGATGACGGATGAACTATAGGCTCTTCAGTTCTATAGCCAGGCAAAACAAGAAGTTCATCGTCAACCTTTTCGTGCACACCATTTTCAAAATTTTTGTCCTTTTTGTTCTCTCTGCTAGCCATGTCGATAAGCATGTCATCAACACACCTGTGTACGCCTTCAACACTTCCATCTTCTCCATTTCTGCCACTGGCAACATCCTTGAGTGTGACGTCAACGTTTGTGTGTGGAGAAAAAAAATTTCGTCAACCTAAACTGGAGAGTTGTATTTAATAGAGCTTGTTTAGAAGAAAATATATATATATATATATATATACATATATATATATATATATATATATATATATATATATATATATATACATATTATAGATATGCTACACTTGGCCTTTAATCTTAAATGTTGAATTGTATTGCTGACCATTTGCTGTATTATTATGAACAATTTCTGTTCCTCCGAAAGTTGTCATTTGGAAACATGAATTGAATGTGCGAATGGACTTCAGGAACAGGTTTGAATCTGGATGTGTACCGATAAGTAAGCCGTTCAATGGTTCAGGCGTGTTTCAATATTTTTGAAAATCTATTTTTGATTTCTAACATGTACTTGAGAGACAGTCCTATTACTGAATATAAAAAATTATGCGGCAAGAATTACGGTTAGTAAGAATAATGATTTTATTAGTTGATACATATTACTGATAACGTAAACTATAATATAGCTATATTTTTCATGCTTGCAAACACATTGTAAGAAGTTGACTTTTTAGTGTAGATACCAACAATGTCTATTTTAATGCTAGCCGTGGTTAGTTAGAAGATTTACAATTTAATTGTAAATTATTATGACTTAACTTTATTTAATTCAGTATAGGACTACAAACTAATATAAAACAAAAATATCAAACATTGATAATCGAAACTGCACATTTCACTTGGTAAGTTTACAACAGAGCCGCATTACTTCGGTATATCCCAAAGATGACCGGAGGGTGTAAAAAAATAAAAATTCATCAAGATTTTATTCCCAAATTTTGTCCCTCTAAAAACTCTCTTGCCGTTTTCTTTTATTTAAGCATTCAGCGTCAAAAACATTTGAAAACGCAAAGCAGCCTATTCAGGTGTTGTTGAGAAATAGCGTACAATTTTCTTTTGATAATTTGAAAAGAGCTGAACACCATTCTCGACATTGTCCAAGTCTAACAGTTTTTCTTGAAAAAAAGTAAGACTTGATCTTGTGTTGCAGAAACATTCGCAGAGTTTGACTCCAGGGCAATTTTGGATTGTGTACTAGAGTTGACGGGTCTATTTTTTCATCAGGTTTGTCATTGTTTCTGTTTCTTCTTTATTGCTTTCCGCTATAACCAATTTTTATAAGCCGAGTTTACTGTATAAGTGTTGTAATAGCTGAATTCAATAAAAGTTGAAAAGCGCTAGATTTAAAAAAGTTTTTTTAAACCATCTATTTTAAACAAAGATTAGTAAGTAGCTGCCTACATGCATGACTGGTTCTAGCCTGCTTATTCACTGATTTCTAAATCAATTACCACAAGACTTAACTAACTTCTGTCATAGTAACTTCTATTCTAGCATCCTTATTGGTTTAATATTAATTAAAAAGTTTGAAGTTTTTGTCTGACAATTTAAATTTTCTCATCGTTAACCGTTTCTGAAGTATTACTGGATCAAATTTACAGTGAGTTCGGCATCAGTTGTTGATTTTGTTTGGTTGTACAAAATAACAAATATAAATAAAATTTTAATAAAATTAATCTATCCTGTAAAATCATTTTCTTAATTGTTATGCATACAGTAGGCACCTACTACAATGACTAGCACATTTTTTTGTCAATAAACTAGTACAGTTGATTACTTATAGATTTTTTTTTATAATATCTTGAATTTACGATTATTAAATTTATTTGCTTGAAAATGAAAGAAACATTCAAAAATTTGATTTAATTTAATTTCGTTTTTTAATTTTTTTATCAAACTTTTTTTTATTGTTTCATTTTACAATACCCTTTTTCAATCCTTTATATTAACTTTACTGCAGGCCTTGTTTGCTTGAGCTTTTTTCACGAATGTGATCTTTGACTTTTGCAACTTTGTTCGCGTGACTCTTTTTTAACTCTCAACATTACATATAAACTGAACAAGGAAATAAGCAAAAGGAAACAAGGAAGTGTCCCAAGGAATCTTTTCCCGCTTATGAGCCGCCTTTAACAAACGAAAAGTAATAGAAACATTACAAAAGGTTTATATAATATATATTAAGTGATAATGTCAGATCTATAAAAAAATAAAAATGAATTAGTGGCAAAACTATTGTAATCGATGTGAAGAATATAAAAAAATAAAAAACTCTGGATTTGCCATAAGAAATAAATCCAATTCCTTTTTAATTAAGGCGATAATAGTTGTTTTCATAGAAGGAATTCTTGAGTAAATTAAAGGACTACGACAATTTATAGAAAATAATTTTAGGTTATTTTTTGCAGCTTCAGAAAAATAGTCATTTGAAAGCGTGTGTTATAACTATAAATGTTTGAACGAGTCATGAACCACTCGATCTTGGACTTCCGTGTTGAGGTGTCTAGAGATATTTTGACATTCTCTATAGTGTTTCTAAAGTGAACAAGTTTATCATGTTTACCAAAATTATATATTTGCTTCCATTAAAAATGTTTTAATTCAATTAGTTTTGTCAATTCTGGTGTAATTTAATGTCAGTTTATGAATTGTAATTGTGTGTAAATAATAACATACATATATGTACGCTGTACTGCTGTACATCTGCTTATTTGTGTTTTATCTAAATTTTCAATCTTGAAAAAATGTAACAACCAGTTTTATAATATGAAAAACATTCAAACCAATGAAATGGTGATATTAGTACAAAATAAGCCAAGTCTCATACCGGTTCTTTATTGACGCCCTACGCCTGTTTTCTACTGCGTCTTTGATTGAGTGAAATAACTCAAATAAAGGCCTGTCTGCAAATGTTTTAAGAATGACATTCATATTGCTATATTTTTATCAATGAATTATTTTTCTATTACCCGCTGGTCGACATGAAATAATAATAAAGGCTTAATTTATTATTATCTTTCAATAAAATTCAAAATGATTCTAATAACTTTTATATCGTAGCATTCGGTTTCAGAAGTGGGATTTAAAAAATGGTTTTGAAAGCAATGGATATGAGCTCTTGATGTGTGAACTGTGAAATGAACTGGAGAAACAAAACTTGAGTGATAAGGGTAAGAAGGATGAACTTAGGGAACTCCTAACGGCGTTGGTGAATGAAGGCCTGAAGATGATAAGTATGAATTTGATATTAATGAAGTTTTGGAAAACCGGAGAAACTTGAAAATGAAATTGTTAGAAGATTAAGCACAACAAACAAGAGAAGAAATCAAAGCAGTGTAAGAGAAAATAAAAGAAAATAACAAAGTAGCACAAGAGAAGATGAGAGAATTATTTCCTGGAAGTCAGGTCGGCCCTTAAAACAGAGTAGCAGCGGCCAATGCGGCGTTGCTATCAGAAAACAACAACAAAGTGGATGAAAACAAGAGTGTTTCTGGCAGTAGTTTGCATGAGTGTTGTCTGAATGGCAAGTCTGGACCAGCGTGCTGCTGCTGAAAAAAGTCGTGGTTTGCTGCGGCGAAACCCAGTTTGAACCGGAGTCTACCAGCTGTTTTTCAGAACATGTGGCAGATGACGGCCGGACATAGGTACTGAAAAACTCATGTAAGGCACGGTGAGAACAAAGAAAGGAATTTTAATCCAGTTATGTGGCAAGGTACTGCAGAGATGGGTCCTGTAGCTGATGGTTGTTGAACTATCTCAGATTTTTTTTTTTTTGGAAGAAACGGAGTTTCCGCGGCAAGTGCTTTCTGAAGATGCGGAGGAGTGCTTAGAGGTTCATCAAAAATTTGTGAGCAGGTCGTTGAAAAATTGTGTCGTTATTATGTTAGTTTTGCTGATGGGTTGTCGCGGGTCGAAAACAAAATTTAGATGTGAAGTTGTAGTGCAGGCTTTTGTTCCGGGCTCATCAAACGATTCTTGAGAGTTTTATGGCTTTGTAAAACGTGCAAAATTGAAACAATTAACTGTAAAAAAAACATTTCTGAAATAAAAATCAGGGAGATAGTAGATACTGAGCCTCAAAAACTTTGGAGCGCTTTATAATTATTAAAATTTAATTATATTACGTTTGAGTAATAGTTTATTTTTAATTTTTTATAATGATTTCTTTCTATTTTTGTTAGTTTTAATAGTGAAGTACTGACAATTTTAAGCCGAACCTTCTCGACAAAGGAATTTTGAATCAAAAATTTATAGTTTGAACACATTATAAACAAAAACCGTTTGAATTTTTTTTTAATAACTTTTCAATAGTTTTCTTTAAATATCAGGTAATTATAATATCAAATAAATTGTTGTTTAATTTTTAACAGGTTTCCATTATGAATTTTCAGTTTTTTATTATCTGCTGCATTTCTGTTTCAATATTGCTTGTTACGGGACAAAGTTAGTTTTTTTTCATTCTGTATTTCTCTTCAAGCAGTCAAGCATACAGATATGTGAAAATTTGTGCACGTCAGTAGGCAGCTACGTCACGCTGAACACGGTCGTCCAGTGTACAATAATTGTTTGTAGATATGTTGACAAACATATCGCGCCTTGGAAAAACTTTGTCTTTCGCTGTTGAATGTTCCGTTTGATGCCATCCATAAATAATCACACAGTTGGATGGTGACATAGGAACAGAACAGTGACTAAAAGCCATAATGCCACCCCTCAACCGAGTTCGTAGTTTGAGCAATGCCATCGACTTCGGCAGCATGCTGGTTCTAGATTTTTAAGTTGAACATCGCTGGTCTGTAAATCTGAAAACGTCTATGTTTTTACCAATGCTTTTATTAACTCGTCGGCTCTGTTTCTCTGTTTCAAATCTTGCAATCAATTTTTGAGTCACTTCCTGATGATAGATTTTTTTCAAATTTTGCATACATGCTCAAGATAGAAGACAATGCAATATTCAATTATTAGTTTTACAATAAGTCAATTAATTTAGTTAATTTTCTTGAGGATTTTATATATATATATATATATATATATATATATATATATATATGTTTATTATATTTATTTGTTGTATATTGCGACTTTAATATAAAATAAAAGAGTAATATAAGAAAAAATTGATTGCAAAATTTTTGTTTATGAGCTTAATGGAAATCGCAATGCTCTTCGAACCATATTACGCCAGGCCAGACTTTAATATAAAATAAAAGAGTAATATAAGAAAAAATTGATTGCAAAATTTGTGTCTTAATTACATATAAGAGCATTGGTTTTAAAAATTCGTTTTTAATTTACTTGTTTTTGTTTGCGGATGTAAATGTGCTTGAAAAATGACGTCAGTTCATCAAGATGTTTGACGTCTTCAGGAATTGAATCAGCGAGCAATTAACAATTCGAAACTTTCGTAAGCAGCCTTCAATTCGATCTCATTGACTTTGCAAAAAATACTTAAGTTTCATGCGTCCAAATGTCCAAACGCCTAAATATTCATCAACCTATTTGCCATACGCCTAAATGTCTATCAACTCATTTGTCGTGCGCCCATATGGAACCGCTCAAATGTGGGATGCCTAACTGTCGTCTGCCCAAGTGTCCCGATACCTAATACAATTAAATAAATGTTTGCATATATAAATCCTAAAACGTTGTTTCAAAAGAAAAATTTGCAATAAATGAAAAGCCGGTGGATATATAAGAAATTTGTGAAAAAAACCTCGATTTTTACGGTTTACTTGTCGCTATTTATTTCAATTAATTCTAAATTAATTATTCTAAATGATTAAACTTTTAATTTTAGCAATTGTTAGTTTAATATTAAATTTATTACAACATGAAACTTGTTAAACTATTCAAATTTTTATTTTAAAAAATTGTTAATATTGTTTAATATTTGTGTGTTTTTGTGGCAGCAGGTTTCTAGAACTAATAGACCAATATTATTTCTTATGCTCGTATCGCCGTGTCAACAACTCAATGAGCGTCATTATTGTTATATTTGTTATGATTTGCTATAGATTGCCCAACAGCCTTCAACCGCACTAACCGGTGCTAGGTTAGCTGAGTTGGTAGATCGTTAGCCTTGAATGTGAGAGCTTCACGGTTCGACTCGCACTCACTGCCTAGTAGCATAGACTCCTAAATATACCTAGGAGTCTATGTTAGTAGCCTATGTCAACGGAAAACTTAGCGGGTAAAATCGTTCTCTCCGTGGGGCATGTAAAAGAACAGCGTCTTTGAACAAAGCAGAAAAGGCGCTCAATAAATTATCAAACATTTACATTTACATAACATAGTATCAAAAGGAGCAACTCCAACATCGGATACCGATGCACCAAGTTGCGAAAGTAGGTGCAGAATCGATTCCACATGCAAGTTTTATCAGCTGAACACCAGCATTGGAGTAACATTTTGTTGGATTCAAAGAATGGACAATCCCTTTGATTTGACTAACGTTTATTTTGACCGGAGCATTACTGAATACAGGAAATTCAATAACTGCACACGTAAAAAAAAAATTCTCATAAATTTTTTTTTTATTGACATTAGAAAACGAAACAGCATCAGCAATCGGACACTAACAAAAAAATGACAACGAGATTATCGGTCCATAAAACAAAAAGATGTCAAAGGCAAAAACCTAAAGGGTATTTACATCCCGCTACAAAGTTCTTTGTACACAAATAATAATTAAAAATATATTGAACCTGTACAATTGTACAAGTACTATTGAAACATTGGCGACTCAATAATAAACTTTTTAAGTAATCGTTTGAAACAGGATAAGTTTGGTTGTTGAGATATAGTCATCGGAATTTTTGCATACACATTAGGACCCGCACATACAATTAAGCGAAGCTTTATGTTGGATTTAGCAAAGGGGGTCTATACCTTGGATATGAACGAGGCACACAAGAATGTAATGAGGATGATTAAGGTAGCAATTTTCTAAAAAAAATCAGGAAGCATATTATGATCAAGTTTATACATAAAGATTCCCACATGAAAATGATTTATTTGGTGAATTTTAAGTATGTTCAATTGTCTAAAGAATGGATCAGTGTGAGAACTACATGGTAATTTGAAGATGATACGTAAATATCTTTTATATATATATATATATATATATATATATATAATATGTTTTAAATTAATTTTGCCGAAATAATAATTTGTAATTTTGCGAAAAAATTTGATTATTTTTCAGTGAAATATTTATAAGAATTTCTTAGGTCAAAATTTGTATTATATTCAATAATACATATTATATTCAATACGCCAATTTAAATAAAACAATCAAATTATTTCAATAAATAGTATTAATAGACATGGACTGGCGAACCTATTTAAAACTACTGTTTTAATAGTATTCCTACTATTTAAAAATCTTAATAACCTTAAGAAGCAATATTATTATTTCCTCAGAATTAGCTACTTCTATTTTATTTTAATTATTCAGCTTTTAAACTTAATGTAAATGCTCAAAACATTTTTAGTTCTCATCCACATATCGTCGTAGACGTCATCATCTTTACGAGCCTTAAAACACCATAGTCGTCATCATCATTATTGTATTTGTCATGATTTGCTACAGATTGCCCAATAGCCTTCAACCGCACAGATGGCAACATAGTATCAAGAGGAGCTACTGCAAGTTCAGATACTGATGCAGCAAGTTGCGAAAGTAGATGCAGAAGTGATTCCACGTGCAAGTCTTATCAGTTGAACACCAACACTGGAGGACAACTTTGTTTTATTCAAAAAGGCGAAAACCCCTTTGTTTCTACTAATGTTTATTTCGACCGGAATATTACTGAATACAAGAAAATCAGTGACTGCTCATGTAAAGTTTTTTTTATTAACTCTTTGTTGGCATTCGTACAAATCTCTTAATTAATATGTTTTAATTGTGAAAGTATTGTAAATATTTTTCAATCAAATTACACTTTGGCCAATTTTGTGATATATCTTATGATACAAAACAGATAAAAATGTTATATTCATATTACTTAATTATTTCATTAAGTGATAATAAATACATGTTTTGCTATTTACTTTGAATAAAAATTATTAGTAATCCAAATAACAAATAAATCTCAGTATTTGAAATTTTTAGATACGTTTTGGCTTCATTTGAATAGAACGTCTTATTTACAGAATTTCAATTGAAATGGAACGTACATTTTTTAATTAATTTATGTTCTTGTCTACAGCATGTCCTATTAGTTATGTCAATTACGGCGGAGCAACAATCGGGGCCACGCCCATAGCAAACATCACATCAGAGGTGGACTGTAGAAACTTTTGCACTCAATCGTCTGCGTGTCTATCTTACCAGATAGATGTGAATACAATAAACCGTGTTTCATTCTGCTGGATACAACTAACAGTCAACGCATCGAAATCTGTTCAACCTACAGTCACAGAATACACGAAACAGTACAACTGCTCAGGAAGTTTGTTTAAAACCAAATTTATCTAATTTTAATTTTAAAAATATAACTTCATTCAATAATGTTTTTGGTCAATAATTTCAGTTTCACCACGAGTTGTTAGTTTCGACAATCCAGTATTTGGTTTTGCCACGCAACGAGCAACACCGTACCCTAATCTTCTAACAAATGATTCGTGTCGCCAAGGCTGCATTGACGATGCTAGATGCGTTTCGTACCAGCTCAACTTCAGGAGTGGAGAAATATTATGCTGGTTGCAGCTCAACAATGTATCGAGAAATCCAGCATATATACAACCTTTGGTGTACGAATTCTTCAAAATCTACCTTGACATTTCTACCACAAGTAGTGTCTACCCTATCACATCTGCAGGTATATTTTAATAGAATAATCTAGGTACTTAATTGCAAGCCTTTCACATTTCTAGTTTTAGAGTTTTAACAAAATATCCTTTTTTCCACCCCACATTTGAGATACTGGAAACGAAATTATAGAAAATTGGTAGACACAGGTAAACACAGGCAAATCTTTATTTTTTGAGTAAATGCTAAATAATTATTTTTTCTATAACACTTACAGTTTTTGAGTAGCAGTTAATCTAAAAAAAACAAATAACTATATTTTCCACCCCACATTTGAAGTCCTGGAACCAAACTTTCAAAAATTATTAAAACACTTATTTTTTTATTTTGTAAGAATAAGCTTGGTTTTAAATTCCAAATCGTTTACATTTTTAGTTTGTAGAGAATTTAGGCAATAATTTTTTTTCCACCCCACATTTGAGGTCCTGGAAACTAAATAATCAAAAATTGGCAAATTCGGTTTCCAGGACCTCAAATGTGAGGTAGAAAATAGAGTTATTTGTTTTTCAAAATAACTGCAATTCAAAAGCTATAAGTGCTACAAATGTAAAAATTTGTATTTAGTATCTACTCAAAAAATAAAGATATGCTTCTTTTACCACTTTTTGATAATTTAGTTTCCAGGACCTCAAATGTGGGGTGGAAAAAATGTTTGATTGAAAACTCAAAATACTAAAAATGTGAAAGTTTTGCAATGTAGCACTGAGATTATTCTTACAAAATAACAAAATATGTGTTTTAATAATTGGTTTGAAGGACATCAAATCTGGGGAGGAAAATATGGCTATATTTTTCTTTGAATAATTGCCACTCTGAAACGGAAAAAAAACTACAGATATGAAATTTAGTATTTAGATATTTCTTAGAAAACAAAGTTACACATGTTTTACCAATTTATTTATGTTTTGGTTTCCAGGACTACAAATGTAGGATGGGGCAAAGATTATTTGCTTGAAAACTCAACTGAAAATGTAAAAACATTAAAATTCAGTATTTAGGTTTTTAAAAAATAATAAAATATGTGTTTCATTATTTGTTGAGGTTTTGTGCCCTTTAAAACTGGCTGAGTACCGTTGATCACAGACCGGGCCAGGCCTCGACTTTTGTGCTTATGAAACGGGCAATGCCCGTGCACTACTCTACTATGTATGCACAGTTCAAATCCTATAATTTCAAACGAGCGAAGCCGCGACGGGCACTGCTAATATATATATATATATATATATATATATATATATAGAAATTTTATAAATAATATATAGTTAGGAAAATAGAAACAAATAATAAAAAATTTTGATTTAAAAGTATGCACTCCAACATTCAACGAGCCAAGACCAATACAAGTCAGTTCAGGATCGACACCAAGAAGTGATTTGAACGAGGCAGGCTGTAAGGATGAATGTCTGCGCTCTTCTAGTTGTGTTTCTTATCAGATTGATGTTAACCCTGGCAGAACATCAACTTGCTGGATTCAAAATGATGCTAGAAAACTTGCAACTGAGAACCTATTCGAGAGACCTGGTGTCATAGAATACGTCAAAAATACAACTTACTGCTTGTTCTCTCATTTTGCAACCACCCCAAGTAATTTTCTTAAATAATCTTAATTTATTTAAAACAAGTTCCAAAATAGTAGTTTTTCAATTTAAAATAATGTTTCGTTAATTTTCTTACAAATTAGTTTTCCTATTTAATATTCAATTTATAGTACTTTTTTAAACTACAACATATTCATTTAATAATCAGGTGCCCCGTGTAATGTTTTATTCATACCTCAAACTCCGGGCCAGGCGTCATATGCAGCCACACCAAATACGACTTTCCCTACCAATGATTCTTGCAGACAAGCTTGTTTAAATGACGCCAAATGTGTTTCGTATCAGCTGAATACAAACCTTAACGAAGTTCTCTGCTGGTTTCAGTTCTCACCTTCCTATATCCTACCAGATAAAATATTTTCCAGGCCGAACGTTGTTGAATATTTCAAAACATGTTTAAGGAGTACATGTGAAATCAGCACGAAATGTAAATATAAAATTTTATATATTTTTTATTGTTTTTATTGCACACTTGAGGTGTTTCTCTTTTATAACGTAACATTTCTAGTTAAGAAGTGAAGTAAATTTTGAAAATATAATTGTATCAATTGCACAGCTTTCATGCATGGATAATATTTCAAATAAAAAAACTTTCAATGTGTAAAATTAACTTTAGCAACATCCACTGGTGGTTGCGCGGTTCAGTATAGAACAGGTCCAGTGGGTCAAGCATCTCTTTGTGCTGTGTCAACCATTGCTGTAACATTTCAAACTTGTAAGGCTGCATGTACTTCAGATCCTACATGCGTATCTTATCAAATTAATTCTAATCCTCCAAGTCCATACTGTTGGCTCCAAAGAAGTTTAACTTCCTTACCAATCAAGTACGGACAGCCTGGTGTAACTGAATATGAAAAATTCTGCGATGGAAGTTTATCTTCTCCTAATTCGACATCTTCAAGTTAGTACTGTTGTTACAATTGTTAAAATCTGGTTCTAAATATTTACAATATAAAATCAATTCAATGCTATTTTGACGTGTTACAATCGTTACATTAAAAACATTTAGGTCACATGTTTGTCAATTTTTATTCTACACTTTTGTGTAACATTCTATTCACCAATTTTAAAACTGAACATTTATTTCAGCAACAGTCAGAAGTGGTGATTGTGTGGTGCATTTTGACAGAACATACGCCATTTTGATCCTACTCAACTTTGCCATCATCTTAGAATGGGTTGGAAGGAAAGAGTTCATCTCGGCTCCCCGCTCCCGCTCATAACCGATAAATTTGCTTTTTGCGCCATTGAAGGGCACTATTTAAAATCTTTATTTTATGCTTTAAAGATATTTTTATTTCAGATACAAATCAATACAAAATTTAGTATCTCTATTGGCATATGAAGTAATTGAGCGTGATATAAAAAAAAGTAATTAATTTAAAAATGGCCAAAGACAGTCTCTTGTTAAATTAATTTGTTATTGCTATTCACTAACATGATTTGCATTTTGTAGCCCAAATCTTTTTTGTGATATTTAATTGCAAGGTTTAAAAACTATATGTTTGTCGTTCACTAGTGTCGTTTGACAACAACTATAAATACGAGTTTGTTGGTACAAAAACTATTGTTTTCAACAAACACGCTAATTTAGTTTGTTCTCAATAAACAAATAAATGTTTTTTTTGCATGATAACAGAAACTGCTACAGTAAAAAACGTTAAAACATCACTATATTTAGTTTCATTACCGTTGTTGGTCACCAGGTTGCCGTTTACATTTAGATTGTGTGCTGAGTTTATAAATGTGTTTTTAACAAAAGTTTAATTCACAGAAAAATTTTAAATTGCTACCCTTAGAAAAACAAATAACGGCATACACAAATGAATTGCGTTTTTCCAATATCCAAAAAACCCTTCCATCTGTGTGACAAAAAGACAGCCTTGCAACAATTGCTCGTTCAATGCAATATTCAGAGTTGCTTCAGCAGTTACCAACTTGCAGTAACCAGTGATGGGCAAAAGTTAACTAAAAAGTTACTAACTAATAGTTTAACTACAAGTTTTTAATTAAAAGCATAGTTTAAGTCAAAAAAGTTTAGTTAAAGCGATAGTTTAACTATTTTTTTGTTGCTAACTAAAAAGTTTAATTAATAAAATTTAGCTGCTTAAAATAATTTAAATAAAACTTTATGTTTATCAGTTCTCGGGTTTATACCTTATTATGTTTTGTTTACAATAATTTTTTTCAACTCTCGAGCCTGGCCGTGTTGTAGCGTAGAGGATACTGAGGATAGTATATAGACTAGGAATAATTAAAGAATAGGATGCATAAGGCGCGTTGTTCTTTACCGGATTCATTTGACACCGCTTTGCTCCTATTGGTCAAGGCTCACGCCTTCTTACCGCTGTACTCTTACGCTTAACTCCTACTTAGAGCAGGAGCTACTGGGGTTAACACCAGGATTCACTATCGCGATCAATTTAACAATGCGCCCATAGTGCTATAGTAAAAACTTGTTTTGAAGAAATCAAGCTTAAAGGCGACAGTCAGGACAGTAAAAATTTCAGTGCAAGATGCCGATTTTGTCCCAATAAGCGCGTCTATGGCAACGTTTAGTGATTATCTTTAAAAATAAACATTTAATATGCAGTTTTGTTGAAAATAAAATTTCAAACATTGAGTCATTCTACTCTTTGAACATGTTATTAATTGATTATGAACAAAAATTTTAAGCATTGAGTCATTCTACTCTTTGATGATGTTATTAGTTAAATGAAAGAACCAAAAGTGCCAAAATCATTATAAACAAAAAAGTTAAGAATAAGTTGGAAAAAGTTTAACTACTTTTTTTAGTTTAGTTATTAACTATTTTAAATTAACTGCAACTAAAAGTTTAACTAAGGTTTTTTAATTAATAGTTAGTTAAAGTTTAACTTAAAAAAATAGTTTGTGCCCATCTCTGGCAGTAACTGTATGAAAAAACTCTTACCAGTTTAGTTTTTGAAAGTCTTCCAAGTATGGAAATTTTAGATCTAAGTAAATCAGTAAATTATTGTGTCAATGAAACTTTCAACAAAAAACATATTTTTTGTGTAACATCCGAAATATATTTTTGCATGTTAATCTTTGGTTTGTCTCTGGATATATACATCGCTTTATATAACTTAATGCCTTATATAACTTAAGCTTTGCAGGGCATCGCTTTGTATGAATGAATGATTTATGTCTTATCTCTTATCATTCAAGAGTGCTCTACTAACATGGATTTGATGATGAGTTTTCAGGTGATTTTTGATATTCCGGTCGCTTTACCGTTCCCGGTCGCTTTTCCGTTTCCGCTTGCGCTCATTTTTTCTTTTCCACTTCTTCCTTAACTTCTTTAAACCCATAAAACGTAAAATAGATTTGCTAAAAATTGCTTGAAGTCTTCAAACGTTGTTACGTAAACTAAATTTGAATTTTATTACACAATTACCTTTGATGGTTGTACATAGGCACTTTTGGCCTTGAAAGGTTTTTTGATGCCCCTGAGCCGGGGAATGAGAGTAGGGAGTCCAAACCTTCTTAACCTTTTTTCCTGTATGAGAATTACCTCCTTGCCAAATTTCATCAATATCGCTCAAGCGATAAAAAAAAATTTGCATTAGATTAATATCTTCCTATTTCAAATATATGAAATATTTTTAATAAACAAAGTTTTGTACGGTTTACTTGTTTCAAACTATAAAAAAAATCACAATAAAATGCTTAAAAACGTTTTTTAAGGCGAATTCATTATAAATTGTACAAAAATGCAATTTAAACAATTTATTATAGAGCAATGAATGACTTTTCTAATTTGATATTTAATGTATGAAATCAGAACAAAAAAAACATTCAGAGTTGTTAGACGTTTTCAGTTTGTTAAATCTGAATTCACTAAATTAATTTATATATGTAAGTTAATATGGTGTGCGAAATTAAGTAAAATTGTGCTTTATATTTTTTACTAACAAAACAATAAAACATACCGCGTGGTTTAAACGACCGAAATAATTATATCGACATAATTGGCATAAACAAGAATTTTTTTCGCAAGTCAGTTTATTTTTATAAAATTTACTTTGGTCTCATTACTATCCTGCCAACCTGTTAAAATAGAAAAAACAAGTTATGTACATTTACATACTAAAAATTGTATTGAGCTAACACCCAATATTGAAATTACAATTTTCATTAAAAGTTATTAAAATGTTTTTACTTTCAACAGCAACTTGAATTGAAAACGGATACACGTCATTTCTAAGCTGAATTATCGATTTATTTGGAAAACATTTTTGCCAGACGAAAGCCATTTTCCCACGGGTAGCTAAACTGTTCAAATTCAGACCTTGCGATACCATAAAACTTAGTATTGGGGACAGTTTACCATAGGCATCATCGTACGTTTGTCCAAGTAAAATTGTTTGATTGCTTAATTCCTCGAAACGGTAAGAAACATAAGCAGTGTAGATACAGTTGTTTAATAAAATTTTAATTACATTTGCATATTATAACTTAAAAAGGCAATAAACATTTAATATAAATTGAAAAAAAATGAATAATTTTAAAAATATAAATTATATAATATAGCAAAGTTTTTTTGTTTAGTTTCATTTTAGGTTAAAATAATAATTAAAACTATAAAGATGAATTCAAATAAAGTTGTATACATTATTTTTTGTTATCAAAACGTTCTTACTTCCATCATGTAGGACAATAATTTCTTGGTATCATTTATGTTGCGGCAGGTGTCAAAATTTTTATAAAACTTCAGACTACAATTGGCTGGTTCAAAAACAACAGAGTTAATTCCTCTCTTTGGGCAATTGATTTTTTGGCCACCAAAGATTTCGAAAAATGAAGATGATGCACCGGGTGCATAGTCATTGTATCCCCATGAACTTATGTTTAAATAGCAAATTTCTGAAAAAATTTAAGCACTGATATAAAAATTGAGTTAACTAGACTTTTTTAATTAATCATTATTAGTATCAGAATGTAACAAATCGATTAAATATTACTTCGACTTGAATACATCAAACAATTGTTGTTCAAACTGCTATTCAAAATTGTAGGCATCCTGGGAAAGAGATGACACGAGATTGTAGACTGATTTGTTTTGATAATTTTCAAACTGGAACAATTTCTATCATAAAAACATTCAAGACAGCAATTCAATTCATTTTCTTTCAATAAATTCATATTTCTTCCATCGTTCAGAGTCGCAATATTTCTTAAAATCTTCACATTGGTAGATCTTGTAGAAGTGCATAATGTATCATCGTTGATACGCACAATGTCGAATCGCTTCACATAAGGATACAACATTTTGACATTTGGTAAAACCCAAATTATTATTACCCACAAAACGATCATTTTTTTAAACTTTATTGCACTATAGGTTTTTTCTGGAAGTGTTCACGAAGAGATAACTTGAAAAATCATATATCAACTGTGACTTTTCACGGTTTTTGGAGTCTATTAAATATTTGAAACTAATCACCCCTCATTGAAAAATACAATATCATGTTATACCTTTTAGAAAGTAGAAAATGAGTTTTGTTGAAAAGAGTTGACAACGGCTACAAAGAAATGTCATTAGACATGACATCCAGCAGTGATACTTGAACAAATTAAACATTTTTTATGCGTTTTGAAAACAAACTTCAGACGAATGACGGACTCAAAACTTTGGCATTCAAATTTTACAATTTTATGGATCATTAGCTGTAATCTGTTTTATTTATTCGTGACTGTTCTTCGGTGTCGTTTTTGTTCATTTATCTGATCCATCGTTTGATCGCATGAATTACACATGTCAACAAAAAAAATAGGTGTTGAAAGCTGTTTTGGTTTTTTCGAATGATTTTTATATTTTTGGATGTGCTGATTCCGATAATAATTTTCATTTTTTTCCAGAACGTCAAGTTTTTCTGGAAAACGCTCCTGAAGTTGCAAAGTCGTTTTTAGGAGTATTTTGGAGTCATACACAGAATTGAACAAAAATTTTGTCTGGATATTTTTGACTGATTTCTATGTATATAGTCATGCAGAAAACGATAAAAATACTCAAATATTTTTAGACCGCCAAGTTTTTTTACGCAAAAATTTAACATGTAAAAAGCTTTTTTTGAGTTATCTTCGAGTCATAAAGAAATAGGTACAATTTTATTTATAATTGCGTAACAAAACTTGTTTTTCTTATCTAAAATACATTCATTGGTAAGCACTAAACACATTTCTTTTTTAGTGAAACTCCTACGGTACATTTCCTTTCGTTGGAAGCATCTGGAAGAACCCCGTGCCCCTTGCCTCTACGCCTCTTGCCCCCTTGCAGATAAACCTAAATAAGCAATATTAAGAAAAATAACAATAATTTTCAATTAACTACTACTGTTCATATTATGAACTTATTTAAGTACGTCGAATTAAAATTACTGTTAAAATTAAAATAAATTGCTTATATGAAATCAAATCAACTGTTTTTAAAAACATGTTTTGTCGTTAAAACATTTAATTTCTCGCAGCTTAGTTGTTCAATATTTCAAATTTTCCAAAGTAACACAGTTTTCCTTGCCTTTATGCCTCTTGCATTACCCCGGCAGATCAACCTGAATAAGCAATAATAAGAAAAATAAAAATAACTTTCAATCAATTATTTATTGTTCATATGGTGCACAGTGCAACCTGAAACAATTACTCACGAAATTTCAGCAACAACCCGGGTGCCCTTTATAATGTTTTCCCTGAACCCCATGCTATTAAATCCAAGATTGCCATTGATAAATACAAAAATACTCGAAATAGATAAAACAAAGTACTTCATTATGACCTGATTGTTTTGTTTTTAGTTCAATAGGTTTATGAAGAACTACTCAAACGATGACGCGCGAACGAGTCTCCAACAACAGTTTTGTAGCTACAACACAATTTCTGACGTTTTCTTTGAAAACGATGTAAATCTGAAATCTGAAGTGGAGGTTCAGTACATTAAATGAATCTGCGACTCTGGAAACTTTGTCATTTGCCCGATGGACTAACTGAACCTTCAACGCAGGTAACGATTACGTAATTTATATATTTACAAAAGACATTGTAAAGTTAAAACTTCATTTATTAATTTGCTACGTTTTAAGAAGAGCCAAGCAAAAATATCATTTTGTTAGTAGTTTGCTTTTTCTATACAAATTTTAAAAATCTTGGTTTTTTTCGTATCTGTGTTGTTCCATGGTAATACAGTAAAAGTCCTGAAAAATGTGCACCCTTGTAGAAAGCAAAAGTATCTGCTTCTTCTGTCTGACGAACACAAGTGTCTGTTTCTGTTGGTACCCGCTCTTGAGGGTGATATCCTAAAGAACTTTAACTGTATATGCAAATATTTTTATGTCGTTTTCATTTTATATTTGAATAGAATAACATACATTTCATTACATTTTTTATTTGACAAAAATTTTTTTAAACTTTTTGCAGAACCTAACAAAATGATTTTTGTGTATATATCGATGTTTTGGCTCATACAGAAATGTGAAATGCTGTCTCCATTTGTAAGACAATATGACATTGTGCGTATCAACGATGATACATTATGCACTTCTACAAGATCTACCAATGTGAAGATTTTAAGAAATATTTCGAATCTAAACGATGGAAAAAATATGAATTTATTAAAAGAAGATGAATTGAATTGTTGTCTTGAATGTTTTAATGATGGAGGTTGCTCCAATTTGAAAGTTATCAAAGAAACTGAATCTACAATCTTGTGTCATCTCTTTCCTGAAATGACGACAACTTTGAATAACAATAATAGCAACAAGAACTGTTTGATGTATTCAAACAGAAGTAAGTATTCAACAAACAGTTTCAATTATATCAGTTGAATTATTAGTAGCGTATATTACACAGTTTTTCGGAAAATAATTATTTATTTTTATTTTAGAAATATGTTATTTGAACATACGTTCCTGGGGAAAAAATGACAATGCGTCGAAAGTTACGTCTTCTTTTGTAGATAATTTTGAAGGGCAAAAAGTTTACTGCCGAACTAGAGGAATTAACACTTTTGTCTTTGAAACATCCAATTGCACTTTAATGATTTTTAGAAATTTTGACACCAGTGTTAACGTGAATGATACCAATAAATTATTGTCATACATGAAAGAAGTAGGTACATTTTTTAAAGTATAATAATTATTATATGACTTTAAGTAATTTTGCAAATAGATTTTTCAGTAAATATTTTGATTTATAATTTGTTTTTAATAACAATACTAAAAAATGTTTTAACTTTATTTATTCAAATATATTTCAAATAAATTTTTATATTCAGTAAAATGGTTATTGTTAACATCTTGCGTACATTAATCATATATAAAAATTGTATTTTAGTATATTATAATACACTGTTTTAAATTAATATTGTCAAACACCGTCCTAAGGAGCTGACCAATGAGACAATTTTACTTGGACAAACATACGACGATGCCCAGCGTAATCTGAACCCGATAAAAAATTATATGGCGTCGCAAGATTTGAATGTAAATAGTTTAGATTATAGAGGAAAAATGGCTTTCATCTGGCAAAAAGGATCTCATGACAAATCAGTTATTCAGATAAGAAATGATGTGAACCCGTTTTCATTTCAAATTGCTGTCGAAAGTAAGCATACTTCATTAACTTTGTTTATTAAAAACTGTAATCAATTTTATTTTTGATTAAATTTTAACAAGTTTAAAATTGCTCTTTAATTTTACCAGGTTGGCAAATTGGTAATAAAATAAAAGTTAGTTTTGTCAAGATAAACTAAATAATAAGTTTAGATTTTTTAATAGTTTTAGTTTTATACAACATGAAAAGCTACATCAACCACTTTTTTGAACTTTTGCACTTTTTTGCATTGTCTTTGTAGCAATTAATTTATTCGATAATATACTGAATGTTTTTTCAATACATCAGGAATTGAAATAAGTTACTGTGTTAGCATGTTTTGAATTTTTTTATTAGAAGTTTTTAATGTCAAACTATCACAATGAACAGGTACAATTTTTTGCAAAGATTTTAAAACTTAGATTTGTGAAATAAATTTGCAAATTCAAAAAATAGTTAAATGTTGAATTTTGTTCTAAAATTTCCGTCTATTTTTGCCATTCTGTGTCTGGAAAAATTGAGAAAGTTTTTCAAATTTGGATAAAAATAAACCTAAGCTAATTTTACAAATACTTTTTTAACTGTTAAAAAATTTTGTACCAGTTTATTCCGGCACAAATAGTTTTTTTTTTCAATTCGTTACGCTATCAATGTAAAAAAATTGTGTAAAAAATTTAAATATAATACTGCTATGCTGTCAGTAGTACAACATTAAAGTTTTTTTGACGGAATAATTTGTGGTCAGTGCCAAACACCTGAGCAAATATGTGCTGTGAAGTTATTTTCAAATTAACATGTATACATTCACGACTGAAACCGACGCTTAACTGGCTCAATGTTTTTCATCGTTTTATTAAAATTATTTTAATTTTGTTGGGCAGTTTTGGAACCAGTCATTCAGTCAATCAATTATTTTTGTACTATTAATTTGAACAACTTTAAGTTTTAACGAAAACCAAACTAACGGACGCAATATATGTGGTCATTCTTCCTCAATTTTTAAGATTTTTCATCGTTCTTTTCCCCTTTTTGATTTGTATGGCACTGCCAGCAGAAATCAACGTACGTCGTAGGCCGTGGCGTAGCGTGTGTTTGTGCCGCCAGAGGCGTAAGTCAAATGTACAGCCCCTTACTCTTTACCGCCCCACCCCGCCTCCTACGCTACACCACGATCCTGAAAAAACCCGGGCGTAGTATCATTATCGTATATTGCTTTTACTAAGAATGTTTGTGGCTTAGACAAAAAAGCATATTGCTCTGCAAAATTATAATGAAAATATGTATTTTGAAACTTCCAATTCCATTTATATGCGTTTTTACCAAACAGTGAACACGATATTTAAAAAACAAAATCAGCGTGTTAATTTATAATTCATGCCATGAATGTTGTTGTTCCGTGTATTAGGATGAATTTTTTCAAACTATTCTATGAACAAGCCATTTCGAGCGAAAAACAAACCCACCATTTTTTCCATCAGTTACATTTTTATTTTTCCCAACATCCATGCAAGCAACATTGAATAGAGACAGTGTACCATCCGAAAAATCTTTTTGCATGTTAATCTTTGGTTTGTCTCTGGATATATACAATGCTTCATATAACTTAAGTTTTGCAGGGCATCGCTCTCTACGAATGACTTCAGTGTTATCATTCACGTGTGCTCTACTGACATGGATTTGATGATGAGTTTTCATGTGCTCTTTGATATTCTCGTCCTGCACATGGATTGTTAACTTTCTCGCTAGAGTTGTCCTGGTGTGCCCCTTGTAGCAGTAAGATCTATCATGGTGATATGGACCCCACTACTGACAAACGTGGGTGCCACACTTCTGCGTTCCTCCCGAAAACCGAGAATGTTGTGTCTTTGCAGCCACGTTGAATATAGGAAACTGCTCTATAATATTTATTAATCATTTTAAAGATAGTTTTTGCTGGATGAAACCAGTGCAAAGTTTAATGACACTAACAGCAAATGATGTAATTTGGCATGGCATACATTAAAATTTTAAAAAAATGATGAAAATAATTTGTTTGATGGCAAACACAAAATATTCTTTGTTATTAGACATGAGATAAAATTAAATTAAAAAAAAATTAAAACAATTTATTTGACGGTAAACACAAAATATAAACAGGAGATAAAAAAACAGTTACATTTAGACGTTAAAGCATTTTTATATCGTTTTTTGAAATATATTTTTAAGAGAGAGACAAATCACATTTAGTTAAAAATACTAAAAATCAGTAATTTGCGTTTATTATTTTAAAATCAAAATGTATAATTGATATTAAACTTTTTCAAAATAAAAACAAATAAATATGTGTTTGTGAAGTAGCTCGTCGTGGCGATTTTTCATCACGAATGGAAAATTTGCAAAGATTACCAGTTAGATGGAAATGTTACAGACCTCCATGCATGCTGTCAGAGTATACAGGTAAAACATGCGGGAAAGCACGCATATAGGAAGGTAGGTAGGTAGGTAGGTATGGAACCGATGAGCGAATGTGGAAGAATATCGATCCATCCAGGAAAAAGCTTTTAATTTTCTTTAATTCGATTTGCGCGCGTTGCTTCACCAGATCGTGAAGCTCGGCATTGGTTAGCGCAGAATGTTTACATTTTGCATCCTGCATGCCATTCGGATACGACTGCTTCATCTTTAGAGTCTTTTAAATATTTTAGCGCTTAAACTAAAAAAAAAACATTAGAAATTAAACGTACAAGACGTTTTAAAAAATGTTATGGTTTGCTGTAATATACGGAGGTTTCTTTATTGGAAGTTCATGGAGCTGTTATGTTTTCCCGAGTGACGTTAGAGATCCGTGTCAGGATAGAAAGTGCAGTTTCGGAGCTGTCTGCGTGTCTTCTTTGGACGGCTTATCCGCCAGATGTCAGTGCCCTGAGAAATGCTACAACTTTGGGAATAGCGAGGGGAGTCTGCCAATATGCGGTACTGATGGCGTCGATTACGAGAATCTGTGCGAAATGAGAAGAACCTCTTGTCGGGAGATGAAAAACATTCTTAAAAAATACGAGGGAAAGTGCAGTAAGCATTTTTAAAATACCATGGAATAACTAGATATAAAAAACATCTAATATAAAACACAATGACGTATATATATTAAGTTCTACCACTTGAGTTTTGACACTTAGATCCATGTCAGAACGTCAAGTGCCCTGGTCATCAGGTCTGTAAACTGGATGCCAGCAGAAATCCGACGTGTAGATGTTTTAGCGCGTGTCCCAATGCAAGCTCTCCCGTCTGTGCAAGTAACGGAAAGACTTACCTTAACAAGTGCTTTATGGAGTTGGAAGAATGTAAATATTCGCAAATCTTAAAAGTTATTTTTTCTGGAAATTGCTCTTATGGTAAGTTTTTTGTTTTGTTTAAACAATCTACATATTTCTAAAAAAAATGGTGAACGCTGAAATTAAAGCAGTTTGGATGTAAGAAATTTTTTGTTGGCAAACGTTGAATAGAAATTCAGTCTCTTTTCAGAAGTATTTAGATAAAAACAACTTACTGGCTGCATATAAGCATAATTCAATAACGCTGGGTAGTTGATGTGGTGCAAGCTGGAGCTGAGAAAAAACTTGTGAAAAATGTATTTTGTTTTTTTAAAATGATTGATCGATTGAAGCACATTTTTAATGTCAGGAACGAACACGTGCAGTGGAATCAGATGTGATTTCTATGGAGAATGTCGAGTGGAAATTCACAAGAAGCCTCGCTGCATCTGTCCCGAATATTGCGAACCGATCGTCAAACCGGTTTGCGGTAGCGACGGTAAAACGCACGACAACGAGTGCGAACTGAAGAAATTTTCCTGCATTCACAGGCGGTGGATAAAAATCTCAAGCGTAGGACTCTGCGGTTGTTCACTTTTAGTTTTTTTCCGTTTTTTTTTGAAAATAAATCGTAGCTCGTATAATGGATATTTGAATAATTGAAAATGGTTATTGAATTATAGAAGACAACTTCATGGAACCATCAGGGAACATAAGTAAGAAATTTTGTGATTATATTTTATATTCCAGGAATTATAAGCATGAAATTATATAATTATAATTTATATACCAAGAAAATATATTTGAAAAATTGTTTAATTACATAAATTTTGTATTTAAAACCAAAAATAACTCAAACCATCTATTTGTAGTTAGACTTTATTGAAATATAAATGAGTTTGACTGCTTTAACGCAAAGAATTTTCAAACAAAATAAAAATTAAACATTCATCGAACAGTGAATGACATGCCATTGAAACCATGTAAGTCGATTTGTAGAGCCGACACAATTTTGTATGTTCTGCACTTTTAGGCTTACGAATTGTTGCACTATTGTATTATTTTCTTAATCACGGAAGTTAAAAAATTTAAAGTATTTAATTTTTTCATCGCGTTCAAATGTGTGTTCAACGTTTGTTTGTTACTTTCTTTTTAATTGACCAATTAAAATTTTAATTGACTAATTTTTCCCTATTAGAGTATTAAAGTTTATTTCATTATCACTTCACATCCTGCACATATTTGCAAAAATCGTTTCACAATGAATGTCTCAATTATTCATTGGTCTAATGTTTTTTTTATTCATGCATGGGCAGCCCGTGTTTATATCCAGTTGTTTATCTCACATTTAAACATGCTTATGCATTTTGCGTGACCATCAGTCCTAAAAAAGAAACATTTTTAATGGTCCTTGTATGTTTATTTGTTGTTGTTTCGCTTTGATCACGAACTCACACGACGATAAATCACACGACATAAGCTCACGACTTTTTACGCAAGCTTGGTATTGTGTTAGAAGTATACACACTTTTGTGTTGAAAAACTTTTCTTGCAAATTCTTTTATATAATGATACATTCTTTTATTTTGAGTAATATTGATTCTGTTTAAATGTTTAGAAATCGGGAAAGCTTCATCACACAAACACCTTCTAAGCACAAGAGGGCCTGCGATTTGTTCTTAAAAGCAGACAATTTTCAAATTTACATTTTCAAATTGCTTGTCAGTTTCATCATAGAAACCGTTTTTTTTTGTTTTTTTTTTGGAGAAATTCCACATTCCGTACGATGTCATTTTTCAAAACTGAAACACAAAAATTGCTAGAAAAAAATTGCCGCTATACAAAATAACTAATTCATAAAAATTGTTTTCAACAAGAATGCAAGCTTAGGCACACAATATAAATACAATATTAATATAATACGCTTCCACATTTGCTGCACTTTAATCGTGACTACAAATCTGTGAATGTTCACAGCCAGTATTATTGAGATATACAATGGCGCTTCATTTGAAGAAACACCAATATCGCTTTCGACTGGCTTAAAAAAAATTTTCAAAATTTAAAAATTAAACTAAAAATGTTATTTGATACTAGTGATGACCCGTCAAATATGACTGAATATAATTAGTGACGATTATAGCGCCACCTAACAACGGAACGTGGAATTCTAACATACATATATTATATAGATTCATAGCATATACATATATAAGAAATTATGTGTGTTGATTTTTTCGTTTCAGTATAACGTCTCTGTTTGTTTAGCGCGGTGTTGATTTAGTTTTATATAAAAAAATTAAAAAAACTTCATGAAACATTTTAAACATAAACTAATTTGATTATATTTCAGCAATTACACGCTTAAATATAGAAATTAAATGTTATATTTGATATTATTAATTAAATGTTATATTTGATATTATTAATTAAATGTTATATTTGATATTATTAATTAAATGTTATATTTGATATTATTAATTAAATGTTATATTTGATATTATTAATTAAATGTTATATTTGATATTATTAATTAAATGTTATATTTGATATTATTAATTAAATGTTATATTTGATATTATTAATTAAATGTTATATTTGATATTATTAATTAAATGTTATATTTGATATTATTAATTAAATGTTATATTTGATATTATTAATTAAATGTTATATTTGATATTATTAATTAAATGTTATATTTGATATTATTAATTAAATGTTATATTTGATATTATTAATTAAATGTTATATTTGATATTATTAATTAAATGTTATATTTGATATTATTAATTAAATGTTATATTTGATATTATTAATTAAATGTTATATTTGATATTATTAATTAAATGTTATATTTGATATTATTAATTAAATGTTATATTTGATATTATTAATTAAATGTTATATTTGATATTATTAATTAAATGTTATATTTGATATTATTAATTAAATGTTATATTTGATATTATTAATTAAATGTTATATTTGATATTATTAATTAAATGTTATATTTGATATTATTAATTAAATGTTATATTTGATATTATTAATTAAATGTTATATTTGATATTATTAATTAAATGTTATATTTGATATTATTAATTAAATGTTATATTTGATATTATTAATTAAATGTTATATTTGATATTATTAATTAAATGTTATATTTGATATTATTAATTAAATGTTATATTTGATATTATTAATTAAATGTTATATTTGATATTATTAAAGGTCAAAAAACTTGCGGTGGACAGGATTGTTTGTATGGATCAGAATGTAGAATGCAAGATGGCTTGCCAGCATGTGTGTGTCCAGATTGTGCTGGAGATGTTGCTGCAGAGGTTTGAAATGGCTAACTATTTGTTCATTTTTTTTTTGTTAAAATTATTTATTAATTACGTCACTTTGAGTTACTTTCTGATCTCTAGATATGCGGTTCAGACGGCATTTCGTATGTGAATGAATGCGAATTGAGAAAACACAATTGTTTGAAGAAAGTCGAAGTCATGCAGAAGCATCGGGGACCTTGTGGTAGGAATGAGTATTTTAGAAATAGAATTGGATATTTCATATAATAAAATATATGTTGGGCCTCCTTGTTGAAATAAAACTCTCTTTTATCCCGTTGAAAAAGTTATTCCAGTGATACGAGATATGAACTGAAATAATGTTGGATTTTATGTCAAAATTTTGCATAAGTTTTTATAGTTCAAAAAAATAAATTGAATATAAATTTCAAAACAGATGTGCAAAACGATTGCAAAACAAGTAAGTTTGGATGTTGTCCTGATGATGATGATGATGATGATGATGATGCTAGCTATGAGGCACTCGGACCGGATGCCGCGGGCTGTCCAAGTAAGTCATGTAGGACCGAGGAGGAAAACGTGACCGAAGATAATAAGTATTGAATTACCTGTAGTGTTTTTATTCACACTACGTTGCACTAATAACAAATTTCTTAGGTACCTGCCAGTGTAACATACACGGTTCAACGAGTCTGAGATGTGACGTCACAACTCACAGGTGCTTCTGCAAACAAGGAGTGGGAGGAGCTAAATGCGATCGATGCGAACCCACTTTTTGGGGCTTTCTAAAAATAGCCCAGGGAAATTCCGGCTGCCTGTGTTAGTTTCTATTTAATCGTGAGTCACTGAGCCACAAACATCTTGTGAGATCAATTGATTGGTTGTTTTATATTGATAGCTTGCAACTGTTCAAAGTACGGATCGATTAGAAGCGATTGCGACCAATCTACTGGTAAATGCTTGTGTCACAAAGGCTTCACTGGCCAGCATTGCCAAATTTGCCCCAATGGAAATCCGGTGGATAATTTTGGATGCAGAGGTTTTTAACATCTTAAATATTATGTGACATGTTTATAATTTTTTAAGAAAAAAAATAATAATACGCTGAAACACATAATAATCAGGTTTAAATAAAATCTTTGTTGTGTTTTTTACCGAAGATCTGAAACAAGGTAGTCAAGCGGCTCAGTGCACACCAAACATAACGTGCAACTACGGAGGAACGTGCACGAAAATAGGGGAAACGTACGGTTGCGTATGCCCCGCTACGTGCCAACATAGGCAAGAAAATGGCCCCGTCTGTGGAGCAGATGGACTGACCTACGCCTCAAAATGCCACCTCGAGCAACTCTCGTGTCGGTTTCAAATCAACGTCACTCTGGCTCATTACGGAGAATGTACGACTAAAAGTAAGTCGGCTGCGCTTCGGTTGGCTTGTGCCGTACTATTTCTTAGTGGCGGATGCATCCGTATATCTGTATTTGAAATATTGATCCTAATTGCTTACGACTAACAGTATTTGATGAATTTAATGCAAGTTTGATGGACAAACTTCTGTGCAGGTTTGAGTAACTGGGCTTTGATGTTCAACGGTAGGACAAGTTACAAATACAAAAGCTTCTCTGGATCCAGGTTAATAAATAATTTTAATTATCAATTGAACAGTTTTAATTTAGTTTAAAAAAAATTAATTTCAAAGTTTAAAATATCACACAGAGAAATATCAACAATACAAATCGAATTCAAAACCAGAGCAATGCGTGGACTATTGTTTCTCGAATCAAAGTCCTTTTCGGCGTCTTCAGATTTTCTGGCTATATTGATATCAAAGGGTAAAGTTAAGGTGGCTTACAATCTGGGCAGAGATTTGCCTGGTGCGCTGCCTACCTTGGAGTCTGAAAAATTGGTCACCGACAACAATTGGCATGTCATCTCAATTGAAAGGTAATCTATATGAATAGAGATTACAAGTAAGTGTCTTGCGAAACTATTGCTAATATTATGTATATTAGCAGATTCTAATAAAAATTGTAATTAAATTTAATAAAACAAAAAATTTGTTTTATTTTTAAAGAAACAAAAGAATGATGCAGTTAACAGTGGACGATGAGGAGGCCCAAACAGTATATTCATCACCGGGAGCCGAAACTCTTCATTCTTCGGGATTCTTCTTCATAGGTTTGTTCAGAGGTAGAATGGGTTGGGTTGACCCATAGGTTGGATTGGGTTTTTGAAACATGCGTGATATGGGTTAAAGAAAATACAAAAAAATTAATTCAAAAATTTTTTAACTGGGTCGGGTTGGGTTAGAAAATTTAACTTTTTAAGTGGGTTGGATTGAGCTAGGTTGAAAAATGATGGATGGGTCACCAAAAACGTACCCATGTCCACCTCGGGGTTTGTTTATATTTTTTAATTAAGGTGTATTTAATTTTGTTTATTTTGATTTTTAATGACACGTTTTATCAAATTTCAAGGAGGGACGGACCAGACCATGAAGGGTCTGCAAAAAGGGTTCAGCGCTGGTTTCAACGGATGCATAAGGCATGTTGCCATCAATTCAAGAACTGTTAATTTAAAAGAAGAAAGTGGCGGAAACGAAGAAATAGAAATGAAACAATGCAGTGAAGAAAATCATTTCAATAACGAAAAATAATAATTAAAAAAATTGAAATTCATAAGAAACATACGGTCAGTGTATGAAGTTTTTTCACAAACAAACAAAGATTTAACAAAAATTAAATATTTATGACGGCTGTTATACATATGGACTAAAATTGTCATTGTTGCTTGCTTTTATTTTGTTTTATTCTGTAATAAAATTTAACACTGTTTTTTAATGATACATCCGAGTGAGAGAGTGAGTGAGTGAGTGAGTGGGTGGGTGGGTGGGTGGGTGAGTGGGTGGGTGAGTGAGTGAGTGAGTGAGTGAGTGAGTGAGTGAGTGAGTGAGTGAGTGAGTGAGTGAGTGAGTGAGTGAGTGAGTGAGTGAGTGAGTGAGTGAGTGAGTGAGTGAGTGAGTGAGTGAGTGAGTGAGTGAGTGAGTGAGTGAGTGAGTGAGTGAGTGAGTGAGTGAGTGAGTGAGTGAGTGAGTGAGTGAGTGAGTGAGTGAGTGAGTGAGTGAGTGAGTGAGTGAGTGAGTGAGTGAGTGAGTGAGTGAGTGAGTGAGTGAGTGAGTGAGTGAGTGAGTGAGTGAGTGAGTGAGTGAGTGAGTGAGTGAGTGAGTGAGTGAGTGAGTGAGTGAGTGAGTGAGTGAGTGAGTGAGTGAGTGAGTGAGTGAGTGAGTGAGTGAGTGAGTGAGTGAGTGAGTGAGTGAGTGAGTGAGTGAGTGAGTGAGTGAGTGAGTGAGTGAGTGAGTGAGTGAGTGAGTGAGTGAGTGAGTGAGTGAGTGAGTGAGTGAGTGAGTGAGTGAGTGAGTGAGTGAGTGAGTGAGTGAGTGAGTGAGTGAGTGAGTGAGTGAGTGAGTGAGTGAGTGAGTGAGTGAGTGAGTGAGTGAGTGAGTGAGTGAGTGAGTGAGTGAGTGAGTGAGTGAGTGAGTGAGTGAGTGAGTGAGTGAGTGAGTGAGTGAGTGAGTGAGTGAGTGAGTGAGTGAGTGAGTGAGTGAGTGAGTGAGTGAGTGAGTGAGTGAGTGAGTGAGTGAGTGAGTGAGTGAGTGAGTGAGTGAGTGAGTGAGTGAGTGAGTGAGTGAGTGAGTGAGTGAGTGAGTGAGTGAGTGAGTGAGTGAGTGAGTGAGTGAGTGAGTGAGTGAGTGAGTGAGTGAGTGAGTGAGTGAGTGAGTGAGTGAGTGAGTGAGTGAGTGAGTGAGTGAGTGAGTGAGTGAGTGAGTGAGTGAGTGAGTGAGTGAGTGAGTGAGTGAGTGAGTGAGTGAGTGAGTGAGTGAGTGAGTGAGTGAGTGAGTGAGTGAGTGAGTGAGTGAGTGAGTGAGTGAGTGAGTGAGTGAGTGAGTGAGTGAGTGAGTGAGTGAGTGAGTGAGTGAGTGAGTGAGTGAGTGAGTGAGTGAGTGAGTGAGTGAGTGAGTGAGTGAGTGAGTGAGTGAGTGAGTGAGTGAGTGAGTGAGTGAGTGAGTGAGTGAGTGAGTGAGTGAGTGAGTGAGTGAGTGAGTGAGTGAGTGAGTGAGTGAGTGAGTGAGTGAGTGAGTGAGTGAGTGAGTGAGTGAGTGAGTGAGTGAGTGAGTGAGTGAGTGAGTGAGTGAGTGAGTGAGTGAGTGAGTGAGTGAGTGAGTGAGTGAGTGAGTGAGTGAGTGAGTGAGTGAGTGAGTGAGTGAGTGAGTGAGTGAGTGAGTGAGTGAGTGAGTGAGTGAGTGAGTGAGTGAGTGAGTGAGTGAGTGAGTGAGTGAGTGAGTGAGTGAGTGAGTGAGTGAGTGAGTGAGTGAGTGAGTGAGTGAGTGAGTGAGTGAGTGAGTGAGTGAGTGAGTGAGTGAGTTAGTGAGTGAGAAATTACTCAAAAGATTGAATGAATGATCGAGTAAATAAATAAGAGTCGTGATAAAAAGTCGATTGGGTGGAGTCTTCACAGAAGAAACATACTCCTATTACTATAAATACATTATTATTTCTAATACCATATATCAAAATAAATTATAAGTTGGAACTGATATTATTATTATTTTCTTTTACTACGCGTATTATTAAGATTATTGGGCCTCTGTCATATTATATATATATATACATGTAACTATGGCGTCTTAAAAAGATTTTTGAATTTTAACTGAAAAACTTTTACAACTACGCTAATCTCTTATCAGATTCTTAGCAATCTTCTAATCTTTCTTCTCTTTACAAACGCACAAAAATAAATACTTTCAATTTACTGAATTACTACAGCTGTGCCAAAGTCTGTGGTAAATGATTGTAAGGGCCTGAGAATCACTGGCACTGAAACAGTCTTTAAGCTCAATTTTATGAAAGAAATTTACATGATCTGAGTCTTACCTGCTACTACACGACCTTATATTGTTCGTGCTGCTACTTTTAGCGTTGACATCCAGAAGGCCCATGGCACGACTGACTGCATGCATGACTGCGTCGGGCACCGGGTGATCAAGCCTCTTATCTTTGAATTTAACTGACACCAAATTTCAGTGACAGCTTCGGGACTTACTTTCTACAAACAGCCTGTCTGGTACAGGCTTAGGGATTTTTTGTGTGCCAACATTTGTTCAGTTATTCATCGGTTGCTGCTCCTACAAAATATTGCCTGACGAAGTAAGTTTTAGAATTATTTTGTCTTAAATTTATAATTTGGTTGTTTTGTTTGAATTTAATCATGAAAATAAATTAATTAAGATATTTTAAGGCGTTTTTATTTTTAGTTTAAATTTCATGTGATAATAATTTTTATAACCTGATTTCTTTGTTATTCCAAGACAAATAACAGATTTAGTTTTTCTCATAACCATTCATAAAAACATATTACATGATGTTTTGTATTCAAATTAATATTTTTATTGAATTCTAGTTTTTGATTGTAATAAATTTTAGAAAAGTTTGATTAAATATGCCAAGAAACACTTTCAACTAATAACAGCAACATCAAAACAGATATGAGTGTGTATAATATATATTTATATTAGTTTATGTATGAATTGTTACTGAAGCTACTGAGTAGACGATTGTTTGACAACAGAATAAGTCAATAATGAATTAATCTATTAATCGAGCATATAGTTTATTTATTTATTAAACAAAACAATTTTTGGTGAGATATTCAGATTAAAAGATCTAAAAAAATAATGTCTGCATCTTTTTTCATTTTTACACTGACGTTTTTTTCACTTCTAAGCCACGTGAAGATATCTCCAACGTTTGCAATACTGTTGCTAAAAATTATAGTATAATGTTGACCAATGACAGACTTTTTCTGTGATATTATTACTCTACCTACGTAAATCTATCAGGAGAGTCATGTGCATTCTTTCTTGAGGCACTTGGATTTCTTCTCTGATGAGAAAACAACAACTAAATCATTGAGCAAAAGCTATCATTATCAAACAATTAACAATTAAATGATTTATGTTACTTTTAATTTTGAAATTTAAAATTTTTTTTAATTAAATATTCCCATGTATTTTTTTAATTATATGTAGTTTTTTAAAGCATTTGCAATGGACAATTATAATGCAGAACATTATTAGACATTATAAATGTAAATTAGATAATAATTTTTATGTCAAACAGATCTTCAACATGGGCTTGTCTCGGCTTCTTACTGCCTGCTGTCTGCTTGCCTCACTCTCACTAATTGAAGGACAAAGTAAGCCGACGAATTTCCCGCTGATTTATATTTCATCGTAAAACTTAAACTTTGGCAAAAGCCTTTGAATGCGTTGGTTTATAAAAAGCTAGCAGTGTCTAAAAATTGAACTGAACGCAGACCAAATTCTCAAAACAAAGCAGTTCAGAAGCAGGCAAAACTTTTTATTTTATTCTATTTAGACGCTCTTCCACGTCTTCGTCAATCGGCAGAATTCTAAGCTACAAAAAATACTTTAAACAACTGTCTAAATCGTTAAGTTTTAACCGCTGTCGTGACCTCTGGTGAAAAACTATTCTATAAAGCCATTGGTCAAGAACCACAAGCTTCCTATTTCCAGCAATATTAAATCGAGCAGTGAGGTTGACGACATCAATCACTTTTTAGTCTGGATTTCTCTCACGAGTGTGATGTTCAAACATAAATTTGAAAGAGCCGACTCGTGGAGGTACTTTTAAACTTTTAAACTAGAAATTCTGTCATTATGCTACGATTGGCTTCTAACCAGTGCAGCTATTAAAAGATGTGATGGGTGAAATTTGATCCTGTTAAAGAACCCTCACTACCAGCCTAACAGCACTTATATTTTAGTAGAGACGGCAAGTTGAAAACCTTAGAAGCCCTTCTAGAATAAAATTAGAATTGCAGTAGTCAAAGTTCGACAAATATTTTTTAAAGAAATTAAGTCTTGAAAACGTTTTCATTTTAAATAAACCAATAATCCCATTTTTAATAGTAAAATATTTAAATATGATAATTAAATACAAAAACATTTGAGTGGCAAGAGTTACTCAGTTCACTTCGATTTTTTAAATTTTCACAAACACGGCTCAATTTATAGGTTAACTCATTTCAGAGTTCTTTTAACTTCGGTCGTCAAAATATTCAGATCACAAAATTCACCCAAATTTGCTTTATTATACTCAGCCTAATGTATGAAAAGTTTCAATAAAAAATTAATTGTGACCTATTATCAAATTAAAAATGTCTCAAAATAATATTTTAAAAAAATGTTTTTATACTTGCTGCATCTACACATCTGTGAGCTAGGTTACGTCTGCTTTCAATAGCGCCTGCGTGTGAGAAAAATGGCTTATTCTAGTAATAATGAGATTATCCTTATCAAACTTCAATTCAAGGTCATACACTAAATTCCTCTATACGCCCGACAAAGGATTCATTGTACATAGCAATAAATTGAGAAAAGAACAACATTCTTATAAAATACACTTAAAACAAAAGTATTTAATGTTTCCTCTTTTATTCTTAAAGAATTTAATTTTTTTTCTGAATTAAAAAAAACACTGGGTTAGCTGTTTTTTCTCCATTGTGGCACTCAATCTTTGAGACATTTTTATCCAAACATAAAAACAAAATTTTATTATTTTTAAATATGTTTTATATAATTAGGTGTCTGCATATTGCTTTGTTCAGTTGTAACAACAATATAAGGTTGCGGTTAGCGATGGTATGTATAAAAAATGCATTCTCTGTCGAGACAAAAGAGTTCAAATAATTTTATCATTAATGAAAAACAATTTTGTCTTGTCATGAAAATTCCTTAATACAATTTTTTTAGTTAAATTGTGCTGTTAAATTAACATGGTTTAGGGTGGTTTATAAGACTAAAACCTGTGTGAGAACCCTGCTTATCTACATAAATATATATTCTCCCAGCCTTATTCACTCACTCACTCATTAGTTCAGTCTGAAACGCTGATGCCTGGTTCAACAAAGTCAACGTTCACTTACCCCATTCTTATACAAATACCCATCCTTATGCAATCATAAGAAACATTGCAACCAGACATGCACACGCACATGCATATAAATAAGCAAGCTGTCTCAAAGGTGGACATGAGTTAGGTTGGGATGAGTTGGGCTGGGCTGGGTTGGGTTGGGTTAGGTTAGGTTGGGTTGGGCTGGGTTGGGTTGGGTTGGGTTGGGTTGGGTTGGGTTGGGTTGGGTTGGGTTGGGTTGGGTTGGGTTGGGTTGGGTTGGGTTGGGTTGGGTTGGGTTGGGTTGGGTTGGGTTGGGTTGGGTTGGGTTGGGTTGGGTTGGGTTGGGTTCAATTTTTTGACACTTGCGTGGGTTGAGTTGAGTTGGGTTAAAAAAAATATAAAAAAATTCTGAAAAAAAATTGTTAACTGTGGTTTGGGTTAGAAAATTTAACTTTTCAAGTGGGTTTGGCTTAATTCGGTTGAAAATTTGGTGGGTTGGGTCGCCAAAAATAGATCCATTTCCACCTATGAGCTGTCTAACAATTGTTTTCAACATCTAAAATATTTAATCAAGCCTATCTTTTTTTGTCATAAGACATCGTATTCACACAATAAACATATGTTTGGAAGCTTACCTGTTGACTACTGGGTAGATTCGAAGAAACAACGTAGTTTTTATTGTTTTTTAAACTAAATTTTAGTATTTTAATTTATTTCAATTTTAGAACAGTTTAAAATCTCTTAATACTATTCTTTTGCATCTTAATGGATCTAAAATACTTAATCAAACCCATCTTCATAGTAGGAAGATAAACGTGTGTATGTGTGTGTGCGAGTATGCAGTATGCGTGTGAAGCTTACTTACTTATAATTCAGGACTTGTGAGATTTTCATTTAAAGCAAATTTTTCTTTTACAACGACATTTTTTACATTTATAAATGTTAATATTTATATATTTTTTATTTGTCGTTGTTTTAATATATAGATAATTCATGCTTAAATTAAAAAATAATTAATTTTTTGTTCAATGTTTTAAAATATTCAAGCAAGCAAGCAAAACCAGTGTTGACGTTTACATAAAGGATTTAAAAGTGTAACAAGCCCTATTACCTAGACTAAAATGTAAAGAGACAATAGGGGTTATAACTGTTTAGGTCGAAATGAAAGTTACAGTTTTCTATAGTTTTCTGCAAGTTCTGCTTACAACCGACTTATAGAATTTTGTATTCCTAAAATATCTAGGGACGTTTAATTCGCTTTTTGAAATTTTAACCCAATGAGCTTTGTTTTTATTACAATACATGGGTTTTACTATTTACATGCAATTACTTTAATTTTAAAACTAAACGTTTTTAGATGAACATTTTGTCAAATAGCACTTTTTAAAAAATAAAACGTATGGTTCGTCTAATGGTAAACATGTAACTCATTGCAGTTATTAATATTCGGGTTTGGCTATCACAATTTCTCCTTTCAAAAAACCTGATCAATCAATCAATCAAATAAATTTATAAAACGCCTTTTCTTAAATTCAAAGGCGCTTGCTCTCCAATAAATTCGCTAAATAAAAATGTTCTAAAAAACTAACAACAATAAAAAATCTTTCTTTCAATTGTTTTTCTTTTTTTTTGCTTATTTGTTTATGATTTCCTTAAAATACAAATAAATAAATAATAAATAAATAAATACTAACATGATACCATACTAAAACTAAATAAAAAACTTTTTCAAATCACTAACATGAAAAAACACTATGAAAAAAAGCATCAATGGTGATGACAAACATTCTGAAAAAAATAATAATCAGGATGACAATAGAGAAAATACCAACAAATCAAATATTAGGTCAAATTAAAACACAACAAAGCCCTTATTAAAACAAGTAAAGGAAAAACGAGTTTTTTTAACACAAACTTTAATTTCAAATGCACTCGATTGAGAAATACGAAAGATGTTCAAATTAAAGTTTTTTTTCTAATTGAATCATGTATTGTCATCCAATATAAAGCTATGCTGAACGTTTCAGCTTCCTAGCTAGTCAAAAAGCTGGCTAAATTTTACCTGCAAGATTTACGTACAGAGAAAGCCACACACACACACACACACACACACACACACACACACACACACACACACACACACACACACACACACACACACACACACACACACACACGCACACGCACAAACAGAGATTGTAACCTAAATAAAAGTTTGTAAAAATACAAACCAACAAATCAATCAGTGAAGAAAACTTTACAAAAAATTTTGAATAACATTTCAAACCAGAAACAATTCAAACAAAAGTATAGCAAAACTATACAAAAAACAAAAGTCAAAAATGAGAGCACAAGTCCCGGCAAACATGGTGCACTCAGATGAGAAAGACACCGGCAGGAGAAGACCTTCAACCACCAGATACGAGCGCTGAAACGAACTGCGATAAAGCCCCACGGCTGATGATCACGGCTGACAGAAAAAAATGCCGATGTTGAACAACCATCCAAACCCGGTCGAAGCCGAAACCGTCGAAGAGACTCGGGTCGACAAAACGACAAAAAACTTTTGCATTTATGAAAGTTAATAATTATTTTAAAAAATGTAAACTATTTCCTTAAGAAGAACATTTAAATTAGGGAATTTATTGGAGACGCTCAAACAGCCGCCATTATGGCGGCTGCTAACCAAAAACCTGATGACCGTAAGTAGTCGTAGGTATTTTTCCAAAACAAGTTTCAAGAACTCCGGTCGTTTAAAAATTATTTTTTTAATTTTCGATACATAATCTGGTGGGGAATGCATTCTCCCATTCCTCACCCTGAATCCGTCCCGGCTTGTAGACGCATTTCTTCGCAGTTAAAAAAACAGTCGGATATTATACCACACTAAAAATCATCAAAACTAATTTATTTTAATTATTCAGCTTTTAAACTTAATGTAAATGCTCAAAACATTTTTAGTTCTCATCCACATATCGTCGTAGACGTCATCATCTTCACGAGCCTTAAAACACCATAGTCGTCATCATCATTATTGTATTTGTCATGATTTGCTACAGATTGCCCAATAGCCTTCAACCGCACTGATGGCAACATAGTATCAAGAGGAGCTGTTGCAAGTTCAGATACCGATGCAGCAAGTTGCGAAAGTAGATGCAGAAGTGATTCCACGTGCAAGTCCTATCAGCTGAACACCAACACTGGAGCACAACTTTGTTTTATTCAAAAACAAGAAAATCCCTTTGTTTCTACTAATGTTTATTTCGACCGGAATATTACTGAATACAAGAAAATCAGTGACTGCTCATGTAAAGTTTTTTTATTAACTCTGCTGGCATTCGTACAAATCCCTTAATTAATATGTTTTAATTATGAAAGTATTGTAAATATTTTTCAATCAAATTACACTTTGGCCAATTTTGTGATATATCTCATGATACAAAACAGATAGAAATGTTATTTCATATTACTTAATTATTTCATTAAGTGATAATAAATACATGCTTTGCTATTTACTTTGAATAAAAATTATTAGTAATCCAAATAACAAATAAATCTCAGTATTTGAAATTTTTAGATACGTTTTAGTTTCATTTGAATAGAACGTCTTATTTGCAGAATTTCAATTGAAATGGAACGTACATTTTTTTAATTAATTTATGTTTTTGTCTACAGCATGTCCCATTAGTTATGTCAATTACGGCGGAGCAACAATCGGAGCCACGCCCATAACAAACATTACATTAGAGGTGGACTGTAGAAACTTTTGCACTCAATCGTCTGCGTGTCTATCTTACCAGATAGATGTGAATACAATAAACCGTGTTTCATTCTGTTGGATACAACTAACAGTCAACGCATCGAGATCTGTTCAACCTACAGTCACAGAATACACGAAACAGTACAACTGCTCAGGAAGTTTGTTTAAAACGAAATTTACCTAATTTTAATTGTAAAAATATAACTTCATTCAAATAATGTTTTTGGTAAATTATTTCAGTTTCACCACGAGTTGTTAGTTTCGACAATCCAGTATTTGGTTTTGCCACGCTCGGAGCAACACAGTACCCTAATCTTCTAACAAATGATTCGTGTCGGCAAGGATGCATTGACGATGCAAGATGCGTTTCGTACCAGCTCAACTTCAGAAGTGGAGAAGTATTATGCTGGTTGCAGCTCAACAATGTATCGAGAAGTCCAGCATATATACAACCTTTTGTGTACGAATTCTTCAAAGTCTACCTTGACATTTCTACCACAAGTAGTACTACCCCAACAGGTACACACACACATAAAAATATACAAATATTGTTACGATAAGCACTTAACTAAATTATATTGAGCATCAATTAAAAAATAAACAAACAAGGACTTTTTTTAAATGTTTCTTTTTTCCATCTCCAATTTTTAATTATTATCATAAAGTTGATTTATAAACTGAATGCAAAAGGCGTAGATATTAATTCACTACCCCCTCCTCAATCTTGTTCATCCCGAAGATCTTTGTCACCTTAGAAATACTCGGCAAAGCTATCATTATAGAGAACCTTTATCTTTACTCTTGGCATTGACCGAGATCTGATACGGCCGATTCCCTCAACAGTCAGACGCAGCTTTTCCAGTCTTGTTGGAACCTTGGTGATACTCTAATTGTGTGTTGTGAGACCACATAAAGTCATTTTCTTCAAATTTTTCATATTTGATTGTCACTCACACTTAGTCTTCATTATTTCACTGGTTGGATTTGTGCAATTGTGCAGTATACTAACTTTCTGATGTTTTATGCTTTCCAAGTTTCCAAATACCAGATCTATGTTTATATAGATTACCGGCAGCAACTCCGCACTGGTTGACGCTTTTCTGTCTTCTGTATTTCCTGTCTTGGATCATAACTTGATCCTTTTAACTTTTCCCTCTTTTTTTCTCCAGGCTTGGGACTGGCTTTCAAAAGCAAGGCCGAATTGGAGTTGAACTAACTTAGCTCTCTTTTTTTATAATAGTTTATAGTCCTTTACACAAGGTGTTTTAAGACTGATATAATAGCAGGATGTAGGAAACTTCTAAGTACAAAAGCGAGGCGGAGTTATAAATATTTGGGTTTATAATCAAAACACATAATTTCTGATGTCTGTAGGTATGAATGTATGTTACAACTTCGCCTAAAGCTGGTAGGTGGTGGCACTGCAATCGCAAAATTATATATAGTGATATTTTAACAATCCGTCATTTTTGACGGACTATTTCTGGTGAAATTATAAAAATATAAAAAATTTAAAAGTATGCACTCCAACATTCAACGAGCCAAGACCAATACAAGTCAGTTCAGGATCAACACCAAGAAGTGATCTAAACGAGACAACCTGTAAAGATGAATGTCTGCGCTCTTCTAGTTGTGTTTCTTATCAGATTGATGTTAACCCTGGCAGAACATCAACTTGCTGGATTCAAAATGATGCAACGAAACTTGCAACTGAGAACTTATTCGTGCGTCCTGGTGTCATAGAATATGTCAAAAATACAACTTACTGCTTGTTTTCGACTTCTGCAACCACCTCAAGTAATTTTCTTAATTAATTTCAATTTAATTAAAACACATTTTTAAATGTATTTTTTTTAATTTATAGTAATTTATTCCACAAAAATTGCAACATAAGAATTTTTTATTCAGGTGCCCCGTGTAATTTTATATTCATACCTCAAACTCCGGGCCAGGCGTCATATGCAGCAACACCAAATACGACTTTCCCGACCAACGATTCTTGCAGACAAGCTTGTTTAAATGACGCCAAATGTGTTTCGTATCAGTTGAGCACAAACGTTAACGAAGTTCTCTGCTGGTTTCAGTTCTCATCTTCCGCCATCCTGCCAGATAAAATATATACCAGGCCGAACGTTGTTGAATTTTTTAAAATTTGTTCAACCAGTACCACTACAGTCAGCACACAATGTAAATATAAATTTTTATATCATTTAATTTTTTGTTTAGAAAAATTAATGAGCTGCTGATTTATAGAGTTACAATTCAACTGAAAACATTTTATATTTTGAAAATGCAATTGTATAAATAGCATAATTTTTATGCTTAAATCCATTCTTTAATGTCTAAAATTCTCTTTTACAGCAACCACTGCTGTTTGCGTGGTTCAGTATAGGGCAGGTCCAGCAGGTCAAGCTTCTTTTGGGGCTGTGTCAATCACTGCTGGAACGATTCAATTATGTGAAGCGGCATGTACTGTGGATCCTACATGCGTATCTTATCAAATTAATTCTAATTCTCAAAATCCTTTCTGTTGGCTCCAGAGAAGTTCAACTTCCTTACCAACCAAGTACGGACAGCCTGGTGTAACTGAATATGAAAAATTCTGTGCTGGAAGTTCATCTTCTTCTACTTCGACATCTTCAAGTTAGAACTGTTTTTGAAATTGTTGAGATCTGAGGTATCAAAATTTATTGATAAAAAACAATGTTTAATAAAATGATTTCCCAAAAAACCAACCAATAAAAACAAAAACTCATCCTTATTTAAAAAAAACATTTCCATAATAAATATTTCTAAAAAATATGTTGTTTTAATAACTTTATATTAAACATTTATTTCATCTTTTCGATTCTGAAATAATAATTTTCAATTTTTAATTCTTTTCAGCAACGACACCGTGTATTCAAGGATTTTTTGCATACCCGATTGGTCAGTCTTCTTTATCGGCTCAGGCACAAATTTTTCTTACAGCAGACCTATGTCAAAGCAACTGCTTGCTTGATCCAACATGCTTTTCTTATCAAGTGAATTTAAATTCCGGTGTCAATTTGTGCTGGTTCCAAAGAAACAAAGCAGCCATAAGTACAAGATATTCTAACTCTGGTGTTCAAGAATTTGAGAAAGTGTGTCTTTCTAACATTTCATCTTCAACTTCATCATCTACTTCCTCTGCAACAACACTAGGTTGTTACTGTCAACAATTTTAACTAACGATAGAACATTGTTATTAATTGCATGTTATAATTCTTCACTGTAATCGCTGAAATAACATGAATGTTTACCAATTTCTGCATTTTTGTCTAAATTTTTTTCTAGGAAACTGTTATTACAATAATTAAATAAATTGTACTTAAACGTTTTTCTAATTTATTTTTACATAAATAACGTTATGTAATAAATATTAAAATTGTAGCTTCAAACTGCACAATCACCTACATTCAGCAGCCAACTAACCAAGGCTCTGACGGAGCCATCAATGTACCTAACGTACCGGACGATCAAACTTGCCAGAACGCCTGCACTGCTGACGCTCTGTGTAAATCCTACCAGATTAATACTGCTTTTGTGAACTTTAGGTGCTGGTTGCAAAGAAACAGCACTACTCCTGTTTATTCTAATACCGGAGTGACAGAATATATTAAAAATATCCAATGCGGAACTACTGTTACTTCTACGACAACTTCAACGACGACTCCAACGTCAACGTCAACTTCAACAACAACCACTCCAACAACAACTTCAACGACAACGTCAACAACAACCTCAACGACCACGACAACACCTTCCACTACTTCAAGACCTCCGGGTTAATAATACTTAGCGTTACTTATTTACAGAGGAGTTGATTATTATCTTTATATCAAAAAAACATTTAATGTTCTCATTACAATTTGTTGTTACAGTTTGCACCATAATTTACGAAATACCTAACCCTGGTTACTCATCTTCCGGAGCTGTGCTAAGACCAACTTTAACAAGAGTGACATGCGAGGGAAACTGCACTTCTGATCCCGCTTGCAGATCATATCAAATTGTTAACGGCGTTGATTGCTGGCACCAATTGGTCGATAGCAATCTTTTACCATCGAACTTATTCTTCAATAACTTTACCATATATGAATACGTTACAACATGTGTAACAAGTAAGTCAATGGTGTCTACATTTTTGCAATTATTTTCTAAAAGAAGATAAATTTCTAGAAGACTAATTCATACATACATACATACAAATAAATAACATATAATATAAATGCATTGATTATGCAACTGTCTTTCATAACCAACAGGCTGTCGCAGGGTCATAAATTTTTACGAAGATACAACTGGTTACATATCTTTGGGAGCAGAAGGTCGTCCTTCATTGAATGAAAGTCAATGTAGAGATGCGTGTCTTCTTGATACAACGTGCAAATCATACCAAATTGATAGATTTACTGGGACTCCATCATGCTGGCTTCAAAGAGGTGCAAGTCCATTTTTAGGCTCCAATCTGTACTCGCGAAACACTCCTGTTACCGAATATAAAAAAATATGTGGCACTTGGTATGGTAAGTAAAAAAACTAATTTGATATTTTATTTACTTCTAACTTTACTAAATGGGGCTTATCTAAGTAATTTATCACACTGTAATTATTAGTTAAGTCATAATGTTATAGTTCTACTTTTGTCAGATGAAAATACTTTTTTTTAGAAATATTAGTAACCTTTGCAAATTGAGACATTCAAAATATTTTCATTTAAGTTTTTTACTGAAATTTTTCTATAAAAAGAATTTGAAAAACGTCTGCTTATTTCTTACTAAGAACCCATTGCGGTCACGAGCACCACAACTACTACGACTACGACGACAACGACCAGAACTTCTACGACAACGACGACCACAACCACTCCATCTTCGACTATTACACCAAGACGCACTCCGAGGATCACCCCTTCACCGACCAGTACCACCACATCGCAATCCAGCAGCAGCACTTCCACAAGTACCACTCCTACAAGCAGCACTTCCACAAGCACCACCACTCGAACCATCAGTACCACAACTCAAGGCCCAAGCTCCAGTACTTCGACGCCAATCATCAGTACTCCAACTCGCACGATTGTCACCAGCTCGCAATCCACATCTTCCTGTGAGTTTGTTTCAATAATAAAACTAAAAATGATTCATGCAATTAAATCAAAGTAAAATGGTTGTATAATATTCGTCATGTTTACCGTTAAAAGTGTTGGCCATGCACCATAAAACTTGCCTAGTAAATAATATTTAAAAGTTTAATGAATTAAATAAAATGTTTGGTGATTTTATTCAGCTCCAACTGTATGTCAGTTCACATATAGTTGGACTACCGCAAGTAACTTCAACATGATCGGTGGCACATTCAACCGGGCGACTACCGAGGACGCTTGCAAGCAGGCCTGCATAGCATTGAGTACGTGCGTCGGCATTGACATTGATTTCAACTCTGGCAGTCTGGCCTGCTACATCCTCGTCAGCACTGTTCCGCTTACCCCGGCAAATGGAGTGACTCACTACTATCTTACAAGAACGAACACTGGATGTATTAGCTCAACCGGTAAGAAATTTGATCACATATAAACATATACTAAATTAATTAATTATATTTGTAATTATCTCTAAAAAAAAGAAATTTTTAATTTTAGCTACTTCTACGACAACTAGATCTGTAGCACCATCAGGTGAAAAAATGAGTTATTTTCATTAAAATGTAAACATTAAATTGCTTATATTAAAGGTATTCCATTTCTTAGGGTGCAGCGGCTATGCGAAGTCGTACGGGGTGAACACAAATGCCGGTGTTCCGGTGGCAGTGAATATCGATGAAGGAACGTGTTTACTCATTTGTGATGGCGACCCGCTCTGTTTGGCGGTGGATTACGCACTTTCATCGCAGACGTGCTACATCCATAGAACGATGGATGCAGACCAAGAGATGGCTAATAACTGCTGCGTCAGATATCAGAAATGTACAACTTCATCAGGTAATTTAAAAAATTTTTTTTTTAGATATTTGAAGGTTGAATCAAGGTTGCAACTGAGGTAAGAGAGAAAGTTTTGAATGTCCCAAACCGTGGCACAGCCAGAAAAATGTGTTTTAGTTTAACTCTTTTCTTTTCAAATTACTATAAAATGTTCTTAAAAATAGAAAATAAATGTTCTGGGTGTCACAGTAATGCGAGTGATCACCATAGCTTATGTCTCTAAACAGTAACAAGTGAAAGTTAATTTACAAATTAAAAACACACTTTTAAAACAGTTATGAAATTTCATAGCGACATCGTATCATAAAAATATTACCCCGATAAAAATTAAATAAATGATGTTTGTAGTTACTATGACGATGATTTTTTTGTCTTAAACGTATGATTCTTTAATTTATTTTTTAAAAACTTTGCTTAAATTTTATTTTTGTTTATTTAAACTATCAATTTTTTTGAAGTGATCAAGTTTTATAATGATCTTCAAAACGTCCGCGGACATCCCACGGACAGCCGGACAAGTGAAAGTTAATGAAAGCGTGTAAAAACGCGGGCGCTTTTTTTGCACTCCAACGATTGCAAATGCAAACAAAATCCTGTGAGCGTTCGTGAGTGACCTAGTGAGTGAGGTTTGGAGATTCTATAAGTAGATTCACATGTGCACAAAAATTAAAACTTTTAAAATTTATTTGTACAAGTTTTATAAATTTTTCCTTACTACCCCCTCACATGACATTCCTGGTTATTAAAATAAATAAATTAATTTTATTTTTCAGGAACCGTTCAGACTTGTCAGTCTGATTTCTCACAATTTGCTGGTTATAGTCCTGATAAGAGTAGAAGTTACAATCAGTTCTCCGGTACTTTGGACTCGTGTAGAACTTCTTGTCTGAGTACGAATTGTACGAATTTCGTCTACTTGACTCTGTCGTCGTCTTGCTATCTGTTCAGAGGAGAAGTCTTGTCGATCGGGATTGATAGTTCTGCTATGCTATATACCAGGCATCTGTGTACTTCGAATTTGGTGAGACCAACTTCAGGTATGTTTTCTCTATATGATTAGCTATTTGGACATTTTCAGTTAAAAATAATTAAATTAATTTTTTTTCACAGCGTCAACTACACAATACCCGACCCCACAGCTAGGTAAAAAGGCACTTATAAATTGAATTTTTGTTTTCATGTATCTAGTTTGTCAGTTCTCACTGCATCTAAGTCTAAAAAAAGCAAAAATTCTTTATAAATCTGTCTGTGTGCAATAAATTTTCAACTACCAAAATTCCACACTAGTGGTTAAATTCTATAACGATTTTAAAAGTGTTATACGTTTAAGTTTGTTTTTACTATACTTGTTTGTTTGTCATGGAGAACTGGATAATCACAAAAATCTGCAATTCAGGTGATTGTCTGGTGGATTTGGCCCTCCTGATGGATAACTCAGGAAGCATCAACGAACGAAGCGACATTGACAACTGGGAGCTACAAAAAGACTTTTTCAACCGGGTTGTTTCAAGTTCAATCAGATATGGCTACTACTTTGATCGCGTGGCAGCCGTCACATTTTCCAGCTCAGCAAACGTCATTTTTGATTTCAACAAATACTTTTCGAACATGACCGAACTTATGGTAACCATAAAAGCACTTCCATTTGCTGGAGCAGAAACAAACATACCGGCTGCCATGAGAACTGGAAGAGAACTGTTCCAAAATGCTAGTCGAGGTTCGAGGCCAAACACTGTTGATTTGATGCTTCTAATCACTGACGGACCTGTCAGTCCTAATTGGGTCAATGATTTTCCACTCGAAGTTTCGCGACTAAGTTCGACGAACATTAGGCGTGTTGGTAAGATTGATACAATTGCTTTCAAGTTTATTTGCGGAGCATTCTTTTATAATATACCATTTTAATTTCATACTTTTAGCTGTTGGAGTTGGCTCAAAAGTTGACTTTCAACAACTGATGCAGTACGCGTCACCAGGAGGCGTAATTTGGGTTCCATCATTCCAAGATATTAATACTGTACTGACCAATTTGACTCTCCTTATGAATCAGTTCACTTGCTCGCAATCATTCCAAAGTAATGATCTACAATATGTTATATAAATTTATTCAGTTTGAATGATGGTTCAGTTGGAAAAAATAACTTCAAATTTCAGCTTCACCAACTTCTCAAATGATATCTTCCACAACAACCCCTACTACAACAACTACCACAACAACCACAACGACGACACGTACTACATTTACGACTACAACTGTTAACGTAAATCCCCTTAGTGGTAAATTAACTGTTATACGTTTACAGCTAGCTGCTTTTTGTGCTGTTTTTATTTCAAATTTTTACATTAAAAACCAGGCGCTGATTGCACGTTTGGAGTTGCTTTGAGTACAAGCCAAAATGGTCCTTCTAATCCACTGCTTGCTGATGTTGTACTAGCTAACAGACTCAGTGGATGGGTCCAATCAAACGATCAATGCCGAATGGACTTAGATACGTCTCTGTCATTTGTCGAAATCTGTGCCGGATTTCCTGCTAGTTCTTCACTTCAGCTACAGACATTTGGAGCTTTTCCATCACCGATAGGCTTTGATTGGCTATCGACATCTCAAAATGGTCAAGAAACTGGTTGCAGATCTGCTCTGGTTTCTTTTTCGAAAGGAGTGGCTATAACTCTCAGACTGATCTCCGGAAATGTTGTCAGCACAAACAGGCAAACAGGATGGTCTTCGTTCAGTATTTCCAATTCAATGTTTTATACCGATACGATATTTAGTGCCTACAGTCAAGAAAGTTACAGAGAGTTTGTATAACTTACCATTATTCATGTAATTTGTAAATCAAATATTGCAGCGATTGTTATGGTTAATAATTAAACATTTTCATTTCAGTTTTCAGATATTGAGATTTCCGAATCCCAACGTCAACCCCCTAAATGGCATTTTCAATTCAGGAGATAATACTTACGAATGTAAAAATAATGGATATTATTTTTTCACTTTTTCTGGAGGTGTTACCTCCGGTACGCCTACACAGATTCTTCCAGATGGATTGAATAAAACGTATGCAGCCCAAAGATTAAGCACAACTACAAACGGCCTTACTACAATTTCCAGAACAATTTATGTTCCGTGCAGTACTAAGGTCAGATTGATCAACAACATTGGTAGCCTGCAACCAGGGTCTGGTACAAACTTGATATCATTCATGGCCTTCCAATATGGCACAAAGAATGGAAATTCCTATTCGTGGGCTGCTTACAGAGCTACTGATTCAGCGGCAGCTGACCCTCTCACGTTCGAAGAATGGCCCATAACCCAGCAAGTCTTTCCAACTGGTTCAAGTACAATCACGATACCTACAAGAGGATATTATTACGTATATATAAGCATCGGAACGGTGGCATTTCAAAGATCATCCGCAACTCTCAGACGAAACAACAACGTCGTCTTCAGTCTCGACAGATTTTCCACAAACTTCGACGCTGTCGATATAATCGGTCATGGAACTGTCATCCTACTAGAGCAGAATGATGTCTTGAAAGTTGTCGTAGAAGCAGGATCTTCAATATCAAGCAACACATACGGTTATCACACGTCCCTCATCGGATTGTTCTTGTACAATTGAAACTTCAATATTTAATATAATCGATTAATTATTTTTGTATTTTTTCTAAACGTGTTTTGTTTATTTTTTTTTCGTTTCTGATATGATCGCTCCAGCGAGACAATGCGTGACGGCAATATTTATGTGTAAGAATCTTTCAAAAACACGATTTTTACTCGCTTTTTAGCTTGTTAAACTATTAACTGCATGCATGTGTGTTCCGTGCGTTCATGCGTCTTTTATAACGCACTGGCGCAATTGATTCAAGTTTAAATGTTATTTTCAACTAAATTAACTTTTTAATAAATTTATTTTATTTTTTAACAATTCATCAAATTCGTTACATTTCAAGACGACAAGTTGTATTGTTTGTGTTAAGTCTTTTTAAAGTATCAAACTCGTGTTGCTGCAACATAGTTTTCCATAGCACGAAATGCTGTTGAAATTCTTTGAACTTACAACCTTTAACCTTCTAGGAAAATAGTTCGACTGTCTTTCAGAAACAAAATGGCAGCTATTTATAAGATATAATGCTTATTCATAATTTAAAATAGCTCGTAGAGTAGAGAAAATAAAGACCGTGCCTAAGGACACGTTACTAGTTTTGTAAATAAAACGGATTTGTCGCGACTGTTTATTTTAAATTCCTGTTTATTTTAATTTTGACCATCTACCAGGACGATGCAGAAGTTAGCAGCGCAGCTGGATCCCCCAACTATGGTGCAAAAAAAATTCGTGCATTGGGGTTGTGCCATAGATCGTTAGAAAGGTATTTAGAAAAGAAATATAATGATGTAAAAATAAATTTAATACAGCGACATTTCGGAACTAGGCGAAGTCGATGACTCAGCGCGTTAATTGAAAATGAATGCAAGCAACGTTGGCTTCTGGTAAATCCGTTTTGTTCGTCAATAATGGTAAGAGATGGACGTGGCGACAAAATAGGGGCCAGGAACACAATGAACGGTTCTATATTTAACAATTAACTTTTGTTCTTGCAGTAAAACTAGACGGTACTCAAACCTGACAACAATTTAACCAAAATAAAACAGCAGTTTCTAAACAAAATAATGCAAACAATAAAAAACTGTTAAAAAATTTCACGACACCAAATGATCGAAGGAACTTAGGTATTCAAGAACGGCTTGGTAGCAAAACTTGTACTGGTCCTACAAAACAATACGTACACTGAGTGTAAAATAAGTATAAAGTATAATGATAATGGGTTGACAATAAAACACGTATCAGTTCTTAATTGAGTAAAAACACTGTTTTTGATTTATTTAATTTTAGGTACTTGATTGAGAGAAAAATTTAAAAAACCTCTCTCGGTAGGAAACAAGGCCTCTGTAAATGTACGAGTTTGATGGCTTGAAAGATGTCTATGATTCCTTCGTATCTGAGTCTTTCAAGGGCGTTGTTTACTGCCATGAAAAGTCCTGCTCTGTCTCCAGCAAGGCTTTAAGTTTAACGAAAAAAATATTAAGTTACAGAATCTTAAATTGGACTTTTTTTATATTATATTTTGAATGTTTGGTGTTTATTTTAATTTCAATTTCAAGATTTAATCAAATTCGTCTATTTAGGTGGTATTAATTTTAAGCAAACAGATAAAAATGATAAAAAAATTTAAAAAAAAATATTTAAAACGTGATAACAAGCAGACCGTAAAGACAAGTTTTTTTTTACAAATACCTTAAATTCTAGGGCGTCATTTGCAGAGGACACAGAGAAAAATTGCCCCCCCGATTTTCCGGAAAATATTATTTTTCAGAAAAAAATAGTCACAAAGTTTTTAGAGAGGTTTTTGAAAAAGTTTTTGGAAGAGTAGCTGCAACTACCCACTTCAGGTCATCTGCTTTTTTAGGAGAAAAAAAGTGAATAAGATTTTGGATTTGTTTTTTATTTAAGCTGGATACAGGTTTTAGGGAATTTGAGGGAGCGCCATGCGTTAGGAAATAGATAGAACGCATTGTATAATTTCAGTTTACTGATTTGTATTTAAAAACATTAAAACATTCGTAACGACAGTTAGTTTTTTACCCTCAACTCAAAGCAATGATCAAAGTTGGTAACAGACTAGAGCCCTGCGAGGGCCGTGTTCGGGACGAGACTTCATATATTAGGGTTATCTAAACGGACAGGGCCGGTCCGAAGTCAGCATGGGCCGAGCCGGGGAATTTTGTACTTGCCAGTTGAGTTCAATAAATTTACTCAATCTTTTAAGGTTGCTATCAGCAATAATAGTTTCGTGGAATATGTCAAGACCACCCAGTAACTATACAAAACATTTACAGCAAAAATAAATAATGAAAATACACCTGCAGTGAACTGTAACTGGACCTTCAAGACCAAATTGCTGAATTGTTTTCTGAATGTGCCCAATGAACTCTATGAAACTTTCCCCCGAAGAAGGCACGCCATGTTCTGGCCACTCAGTGTATTGAAACTGACGTATGACACGGGACTGGCCATCCTGGTATAAACAAATCAAAGGTTTTAAGTACTACTAAGATTTGTGTAGCATTATTAAATGACTGACCCTTGCATCTGTGACCTTGAACTCTCTAAGTACAAAGAGTGGCATGTTGTACTGTGACACTGGATCGACCACAAAATATTTGTACCTAACGGATCTACCTTCCGGCCAATATTGGTGACACATTTCCTGATTTAAAAAATAAATAAACAAAATAAATTATTTATTTAAAAATTAAAATTTGTGGATGTAAAACATTGAAATTAACTTTTCCGTGCTCTCTAAGTTGCACGATCATAACAATTATGGAGCTGTTATTCTCCCAGAGCATTCTCCAGAACTCTTCTGTGGTTGAATGAGAAGGAGCTTGAGTTGCGATGAAGGCGTTTTTCATTTTGTAACTCTTTTGAAGATAAAAAAAACACAATTTTTTAAACGAAAAACTTAATGTAACGATTATTTCAAATTGGTTACATCGACAAAGTTAGCACTCGTGAACTCCAGGTTGAGGACGCATCGTTCCATCGAGTTGCTTAATTGAAGATCTTCACCTGCAACGTACAATTCAATGTGTACATTTTAATCAGTTGTACTTAATTACTGATAATCTACAAATCTCAATAGTTTGAAAACAAATGATTTTATACTTGGCGTTGTGATGGTAGAACTAGTTCGGGACTTCTGACGGCTTGGCAGCATCTTCAGAGTTTGATGGTTGAAATTTACAAAAATAGCTTCTAGTCTCTATAGAATTGTTCAAATAAAAATCTCATTTAAACATAACATTTATTTACTTGAAACTAAAAAAACTATTAAAAAAAGTACTTTATATTCCAACTGCATCTCTGAAATGCCAGCTTTTTGGTTGACTTCTAACAGATCGTTGATACGAAACAGAAACCGGTCGGCAAGAATCTCAGTGGCGCCAAACTCGACAGCTTCGTTGACGACTTCGTACAGAAATCGATACTGATCTTCTGTCTGGATCATGTAATTCCTCTGAGATCTCATGAACGTAACAAATCCGTAAGCGTCGATCACATCCTCGTATTGAATTCTTTCTAGCAGAGCATCAGCTGCTATGAAGACTCCAGTCCTTCCAACGCCGGCACTTTAATTAATTAATTTATTTATTTATTCTTAGCGGTTTAATAATCAATATTTAAACCATGTTTTATCACAATTATATATATATATCCACTAAACACATTATTATTTAGGTCCACGTTTAATCATCAGTTTATGAGAGCCAGTTTTTTAAAATCACTTTAAATGCTATGCCATGAAAACGGGATTGTCGAGTTAACCAGCTTACGGTTAAGAGGTCGGTACGGTACCCGGTCGAGCATACTAGGGAGAAGAAAGTGGGATAGTCATCGAAAAAGTGTGATAATCTTTGAAAATAAAGCACCTACCCCCTCTCCCCGATTATCAGTTTTTTGGAGAAAGAATGGGAAAGTCTTTGGAAAAAAATTACAACTGGCTTAACCGCATCCCCAGGAATGGTTGGATCCGCCACAGTAAAAGTGTTCTTCACTATTTTTTGGGTTCATCGGGTACCCGCCCCAAACCGCCGCGGGTACCCGGGTAGACTTTTTTGCCAAAAACGAAACTTTTAGCTACGAGTATAATTGTAAGCTAATTAAAAAATACCAACTTACCTGCAGTGGACAACTAAAGGACTGGCCAATGTGTGCTGAGACATTTTCACTCTTCTCAAAAAGTTTAAGAAATGAACCGGACACGCTGGCACACCTTGATCAGGCCAGTTTGTAAACTGGTATTGAACGCAGGATCTCTTCTCCAATGTGTTCACCTTTAATGCATGCAGAAATATAATTGTAGTGCCAAAACATGTGCCCTTTTGGCGCGATCTAATACTGCAGACAAAAGATCTGCGATCATAAAGCTATTCAAAGCAGCGCCACTTATGGTTTACGAGCAGAAGAGTCACTCTTAAAAAGAAAAATCTCACGTTTGTTAGCTGAAGCGTCCTCACAACGTAGGTTGCAAATACTGCCGTGTCGCACAGTGAAACGTAAATTAAACCATACAACTCGGTGCTTTGAGGCCAGTATTGATCGCACTTGACCTGAAATCCAGAGGTATGAGATAATTAAGATAAAACTGAATCAAGTATGATAAGAAAAACTTTTGAAGCATCATAAAATCGCGAGTGGTTTGCTCTGGTTGAGGGACCAAACTTTAGAGTTTTTTGGTCTGGAGTTCCTGGCTCGAAGCAATCAATTAGAAATTCCGTGTAATCACTTTTTAGCACGAGACAAACAGTTTTAAACTATTTAAATTAAGTTATCATAGATGTTGAGGCAACAGTTAGGAAATGTTTTTAAACTTTATAGCAAGTTCAATTGCCTAGATTATTTTTTTCAGTTATTTTAGCAAAATATAAACAAAATTTGAAATATTTATGCCCAAAACCTGCAATCTGATAATACAATAATTTCAAGCAAACCCTGCTTCTTTCTTTCAAATTGGTCAGCATTACAATGGTTGAACATTTCTGTTCCCAGACCATTTGCCAGAAGTCAGTCGTTGTATTCGTCATTGGACCCTTATATTTGAAAATGCTTGTCTCAAAACTTTTAAATTTTTTATATTAAAACATTATGTCATAATTAATTAAAAGTTTTAGTTGAAAATTGAAAAAAAAATCAATAAGTAGACTTTATCTTAAACATAAAAGAGACCACAATATTGCGATACCTGAGTTGCAATATAAGCTCTGGCTCTGCAATATCCATCAATGAAGTTTGCATTGACGTAGTCGTTGCCGGCGATGTCAGGGGTAAGCTTGACCCTGGTGTGATCGTACGCCACCACGTTTGCGTACCTGTTCTTTGTCTTGTTCTCTTCTCTACTGGACGCCTCCCACGTGTATTGTTGACCGGGGTCAATCGATTCGTATTCCTGTCGCAGTCCTTGGCCGTCGTTTCGCTTCAAGTCTTCCAAGACCTTGCTCAGGGATTTGACGTTTATAGGTCTGCAGTTCGACGTGCCTGCACAATGAGACACGTTTTGATGGTATTTAAAATTTGAATGTGTTTCGACATTTAAGATTTAAAAAAAAAGTTATTCAATAGGTACAATTCGAGAATCCGGGAAGGCATTTGTGCGAATCAGTAGAAGAATCGATGATGAATTTCTCAGATTGAACTGCAACTTGATCGTCTCTTAAGAATTCTTTATACTTTTTAGTTCTTTGAATTCGATGTCTGTGAACAACAAACGACAAACGATGACTTGATTGACATGATTGTAAATTTCAACCAGACAAAAAAAAACTTAGTTTAAAAGCTGAAATATTTATCATTAAAATTTACCTTAAACATAAAAACGCCAAAACGGTCAGCAGAAGAAGAAGACACACGGGAAGAACGATGTAAACGTATTTGAAGTAGAAAGGAATCAATGTGTGTTCTGGTTCGGGAATTTTACGAGGAATTAATATCGTTTTCGAATACGGACTTGAAGTATATCTCTGGAATAATTAAACGGAATAAATAATAATTTTATTTTTTTATGGAAATAATTTTTAAATATCGCGGCCTACTTTCTCGGAGGTGAATGCTCTCAGAAATACTTTGTAACTCAAACCGCTGGTCAATTTCTGGTTGTAAAATGGAGATTGTTTCCCGACGGATTCCTGTCCGATGACGAAACGTTCCGGCAGATCCGTGAATTCCGCAATAATGAAACTGGACTTCTGAACGTTTCTTTTCTTCAGCCGAGCATTTTTTGTACCTCGAACGTTCATGAGCTGGAAAGCAAAATTTGAGTGAGACATGAATCTTTAATTAAAATTAACCACTGTTAATAATTTTTGCTGAATAAATCATTTATTAAAAATTTCAAAGCTAAAAATAAAATTAAAACAAAAAAACAAAAAATAATTTTATGTTCAACTGTAGATTCAATTTTATAGAATTAAAACAATAAAATTCTTTGGAACCTCTTCATTGGTAAATTCACTAGGAGCCATTGATTCGTAGAACTGACTAGCCAGCAGGACCAAATAATATTTTGTTATTTGACCGTTGATACCCGATGCCGGGTGCAATTTAACCACCACCCCATCGTCAGAGTCCAATTTCACAAATTCAGGAGCTTCAAATGGCGGTGGCTCTGCGTGGAATAACTTTTTGTTTAATATAATATAATAAAAATAATAAGTATTTTGGATTATATATCTTTAAAAAAATTGCCTTAATTAAAATGTGGAATTATTATTATTCTTATTATTATTATTGTCAACATCATCACCATCGCCACCACCATCATCACCATCACCATCACCATCACCATCACCATCATCATCATCATCATCATCATCATCACCACCATCACCACCACCATCACCATCATCATCATCATCTTCACCATCATCATCATCATCACCACCACCACCACCACCATCATCTTCTTCACCATCACCATCCCCATCACCACCACCATCATAATCATCACCACTACCACCACCATTACCATCGTCATAATTGATAAAATGCGAACCTCGCACATCGGTGTGTACATCGACAGTCGGCGACTTTCCACACGTGGTGTGCGAGAAACAAGACATGACCGCGAATTTATAATGAGTGGACGGATGTAAATCTTCAATTTTTATCCGGGTCAGGTTCGGGTCGACCCGTTTTTGCTTCTTCGTGAGGAATTCTTTCTTCGAGTAGTTCTCATCCAGATAGAACTTCGATCCTTCGTAATTAACCTGCCAAACATGAAAACATCAAGTGTGGTGTTACATAAACGCCTGTAAGTGATCAGCTGATTCCAGTGAAGTCGTAACACGTGCGCCTATTTCCAGCTCAAAAACAACAATAACAAAAACAACAGAAAAACAAGAAATTTATTTTCTATTATTTTTAGTCTCTTCGTTGGTTTTTTTTCTATTTTTGCATCGAATTTCTCGACTCTGACCATAAACTAACTGGAATGGATAATAAGGAGACCATCTTTATCTCTTTACGCGCCCTGAAAACAACGGCGGAAGAAGAGAGGAGTGATGGCTCGAAATGCAACTTTCATGGCCGAATGTTGACTGATTTAGAATCCCATAAAAATAGAAAACCGTTCTCATATCGCTTTCCGATTTATTGTCTTGTTGTTCTTTTTTTTGCAAAGTTTTTTTAGTTTTTTAGCATTTTTTTCTTTTGCTTTCGAAGAAATGCTTTTTGATGATCATCGTTGCAATGTGCACCGAACTTGCTCTGCTCCAACGGTTCTTCCTCGATGTTTTTATTAACCTGATAACAACCGGTTATAAATAACAATGCATTTGTCTTATGTTTCAACCGTCCTATTTCCGAGTCGGGCGCACGCATTAGTTGGAACTTTTTTTGTTATTTTAAGTTTACATGATAAAGTTAGTATTATACAAATCATATTATTATTATCATTTATATTATTAAACATTGAAGGAAAAATTGTAGTCTTTAATTATTTGCAAAATTAAACATTGAAATGAAAATTGCGTTAACATTAAGACACACACACACACGCACAGACACACACACACACGCACAAACACACACGCACACACACACACACACCAACAAATTACAACCTGATAGAAATTAAGTCCTGTTTTCTCTGGAGCTGACCATTCTAACAAGACTTCTTGAACGTCCGTTAAATTGAGAAGTGCTGCTTGTAAGTTGTCAACGTTTCGTCCCACAGTTTGGAGATTGGTCGAAGATGGTATAACTATGAATGTACGAAAAAAATTGTGAACATTTCTAAAATGTTGCGCAATTATCATCATCATCATCATCATCATCATCATCATCATCATCATCATCATCATCATCATCATCATCGTCGTCGTCGTCGTCGTCGTCGTCACCATCACCATCACCATAACCATCACCACCACCATCATTATCATCATCGTCATCGTCGTCGTCATCGTCGTCGTCGTCATCATCGTCATCGTCATCATCATCATCATCATCATCATCATCATCATCATCATCATCATCATCATCATCATCATCATCATCATCATCATCATCATCATCATCATCATCATCATCATCATCATCATCATCATCATCATCATCATCATCATCATCATCATCATCATCATCATCATCATCATCATCATCATCATCATCATCATCATCATCATCATCATCATCATCATCATCATCATCATCATCATCATCATCATCATCATTATTATTATTATTAAAAAAGTTTGGAGAGGAAAAAAACCAATAACTTGATCATTACAGGAACTGGTTTCGATGAAGACTCTTGAAAGTTCACTTGACTTTCCAGACGGAAGTACAGACCTGACTCTGACTGCATAACTACCTTCTTGCACATTCTCAAAGACCACCGAATTCGAGGTCGTCTGCTTCTTCTGCCACTCCGACAGATCAGTCGTGGCATGGATGGTACAGAAGACCTCGTACGTTAAACGTTCTGATGTGGCGAAGGGTTGCCACGTTACTTCAAGTTCAGAAGCTGAAAGTCGTTTCAGCTTGATCGCTCGCGGTGGCTGGACGAAGCCTTTTAGTTTCATAAAAGAAAAAATTATAAATTATTAAAAATATAATAATCTATTAATAATAATTATTAATATATTAATTAATTTATTAATAATTATGTTAGCATAATGAGATCTATAGCCGATAATTGCTGATATTAGCTCATGATAGTTTGGCTATAATACTTTAAGTTAATAAGTTAATAAGGCTAACTAATATTTATTGAGTACTGATAATCTACAGATAATTATAATAAGATTAATTCACACACACAAAAATATTGGATTATAATGATCTAAAAATAACTCTGTTATCGTATAATGAGCACTGACTTTCATGTAGTGTGACCACTTGTACAGAGGAGCTCCAGGGACCTGGGCCTACAGAGGTGTACGCTCTAACTTGGAACGAATAAATCTTTTGCTGCTCTAAGTCCTTGATGGGGCAAAAAGTTTCCGTCGTGTTGGTAGTCCAGTCATCGATTGTACTGTCTGACAGCTCCCTGACTTCGTACTGAACAATTCTACCGTTGCAGTGCCTTGCTATGGGAGGAGTCCAGGTGAGTTTGAAACTGTCAGAGGTTACATCAGTGCCGGTTACGTTCAGAGGAGATCCAACTGGCACTGCAGAGAGAGATGTCATTTAAATTCACCCAGAAATTTAAAAAAAATGAATCATTTATTATTTATAGCTTAGAATGGTTGAAATTGCAAACCTCCTTCGGGAGTTTTAACTCTTGCTTCAACATCTTCACTCCATCCATGTGCACCTTTAGCTGCTAATCTGAATTCATATTCAACTCCTTTGTCTAAGAAAAAGTTGCAAAAATATTTTTTAATAATAAAGTTATTAAATATAAAAAATAACAACAATATTAATATTAATAATTATTATTATTATAATCAATAAATCCACAAGAAATTCTCCCATAAAATCCAAACCTAAAAATGCCGATATAAACTTGTTGCTGGTTCCACTCAAAAAGTCTTGAAACTGCGGGGGCTGACCCATAATTCCATATTCTATTTTATATTGAGAGACGGAATTCGATGATGATGACGATGACGATGATGATGAAGATGATGAAAGCGGTGGTTTCCATGTAGCAACAACTACAGACCGGTCCCCTTCAGACAACGTCAGATGGAAATCGCGAGGAGGTCCCTCGACTGAATAATTAAACGTTAACATTATGAATAATAAATAATTATTATATTAATTAATTTTACATAAATATTATATAATATAAAAATACATAATTGTTATATAAAATAAATATACATAAATATTATATAAATTGAATATACATAAGTATTATAAAAATAAAATATATATAAATATTATATGAAAAAAAAATAAATATACATAATTATTGTATAAATAACTTATACATAAATATTCTTTATAATAAATGTTCTATACATTAAATAAACATAATATTTCTTTAAATTGGTTAGTTAAAAGTTAAAATCGTTTGCTTGATAGCGAGTGAGATCGTTCGTTGGCCATGCAGCCGACTGTTTTGCTCTGCAAAAAAAATATTGGGCGGGGGGGGGGGGGGTTCATGGCCCCATATGGACTCTTTGTCAGCCCAAAAAAATTTAGCCAAATATATTGAAAAAGATAAAAACATTGTATAAAAAAATTTCTTTTTTCAAATTTGTGCGTTATTATAACGTAATTTATTTTTTTTAAAGATTTAAAAATTGTTTATAAATAGCATTCAATAATTTTTAATTATATGTTAAAATTAAATTAACATAATTGGTGTAATTAATATTCGGAAACGATATAGACAGAAAAAAAGAAAAAAAATCCGTTAGATGAAAGAACACGAATCTGACAGACCACCTGTTTTCAAATTGTTTACACGCAGCCTGTTATTTAAGTTGCTCTCTCCCGAAAGACTCCACTAGAATTTTTAAACCAGAAAGTTGTTTGAGAAAAAAGTTTTAAAAGTAAGCACTATATTTTGTTTCTTAAAAAGTTTATATAAACATATTTTACGCTTTCGATTGATGGAATATGCAAGTTCTTGTGGCATGTAATTGCATTGGAGATAATCCACTGCTTAAGTAGTGTAGCGTGATGATAATGAGGTTCTCACTTCAGCAGTAATACTCGATTAAAACAATTTAATGATTATTTATCACATCGAAATTTGTTTAAATTTCATGTTTTTAGTTTTTAATTTAGAATCAAATTGCAAACTGCGCGGTGGCCTTATTTGGAGCATTGTTGGATGTTATTTGAAACCTCAAGTTAGGTGGGTGGGAGGGTTGGTGAACGGGTTCAGGTAAATAAGCGACTAGATAGGTAAGAAGGTAGTCAGGTAGGCAGTGAGGTGGATAGGTGGGTGGGTGGGTGGGTGGGTAGGTTGGTAGGTAGGTGGGTAGGTAGGTGGGTAGATGGGTAGGTGGATGGGCAAACAGGTGTATGCTCCAGAGAGAAAAAAGTAAAACTTATTTATTGAAACATTGGTATGCACTCAATTTTTTTTTATTATTCATAGATCCTTTTGCACTGAAGTTATGTATGAAATATAAAAAAGTTTATTAAAAACGGGCTTTTTCACTTCTAAATGCAATAAAATAGCATTTCATTTAGCGTTTATATGTATAGCTTCAATATACAATTACCTCTACTATTAAAACGTACAGCTACTTGTAAAGTTTAAATGTACAGTTACTTGTAAAAATAAATTACGCGTAAAGTTCAAATGTACAATTTCCTCTAGAGCTTAAATGTACTGGTAAATTTTAAATGCAAAGTCGTAGTTACCTGTAAAGTTTACATGTAACTTTGAAGAAAACGTCGTTCCGTGGATGTTTTCAGCGGCGCACTCGTAACTTCCTGCGTCGATCCGGGAAAAGTTTTGCAGATGGAGAACTCCTGGAACGTTCGAGCACAATAAATAAATCTTTTTTATCATTAATTTAGAAATTAAAGAGTGACTTTAAAAAGGTCATTCATCCATGTTAGTATCTTAAAAGCCCACGCAACGGAAACTGTTTGGTTTTTTTTAACTTGTCTTCTTTTATGAACTTAAAGAGCTATAGAAAAACAAGTTTTCAAATCATCATCATCATCATCATCACAATCATCACCATCATCACCATCACCATCACCATCACCATCACATCATCATCATCACATCATCATCACATCATCATCACATCACCATCATCATCGTCGTCGTCGCGTTTTTTGAAAACTTCATTGTCCAGGCTCCAGCTAAAAAGTTTTCCATCATCACACAATTTTTTCTATCTTCCTCTCTCTCCCTTATTTTGGAACATTTTTTCCAACCCAATAAACACCGTGCTTTTAAACTACTTAGTGAACCACTAAGGTGGATAGTTGGAAGATGCGAAACGAGCGATTGCATTTTCTTTACGACGTAATTTAAAAATACTCGCAAGTGCAGAAGTGCTCGAGTTATACTTAAACGCTTTTATTGGCATTTTAGATAAATATAAAAACAAACCAATAAAATTTTAAATACTTATTTTTATTACTTTTGTTTTCGGACTTTATTCGGAACTAAACTTTAAAGTTTGTTTGTATGGAAGGGAGGAGGATCGCATTCTTTTACTTGTTTGTTCATTCATTCAGTCAGTCAAGAAATCGATTAAATCCAGCAGTCATTTAGTTAATAAATTACACAATTAATAATTTGAACATTCAATCGATTCAGTAATCAGCTCGTTGTTCAACCGAATAATATCAATGAAAATATTTAAAAACTTTTTCAGTTAGCTCTATAAAAATTTATTTTCACCGTTCAAAGAAGTTTGATTTTTCTTAAGGAAGGCAACAGGTACGTTGTCCTTGTACCACCTGATGCTCGGCGGTGGATCGCCCGTGAACGGTGGACATGTTACTGTGGCAACTCCGGGTGAGTATTCAACCATCGGTGTTAAGCTAGACGAAGCCCGGGGAAATCCGTGAGGCACTGAAATAATTTATAAGCTAAAATAATTTATAAGCTAAAATAATTTATAAGTTAAAATAATTTATAAGCTAAAATAATTTGTAAGCTAAACTAATTTATAAGCTAAAATAATTTATAAGCTATAATAATTTATAAGCTAAAATAATTTGTAATCTCAAATAGTTTATAGGCTCAAATAATTTATAAGCTAAAATAATATTATTATCATCCTCAAATTACTAGAAATACAAGAAAGTTTAAAAAAATAAAATTAACAACATTTGTTTCAGTCCATCCCTACTTACATTCAGAAGAGGAAGTGTAAATCGTAAGCCTGGCAACGTCGGAGAGTATTTCCGCTCCTCTGGTTTCGACGCCACATCCGTAAAAACCTTCGTCTTTCTTCAGGCGCACAACGTGAATGCGAAGAGCAGACACGTTATCCGTCTGGTTGATTGTCAGCCTGCTCGTATCTGTGTTTATCCTTCTGCCGTTTTTCTTCCAGAATATTCTTTCACCACTCGAAGACGAGTTGTAGGCGCAGTTGAAATCGGCAGTACCGCTATTGATCACCGATTGGTTTGTCGGCGGTGTGAAACTAGGAGAAGCTAAAAAATGTAAAAGAAGAAGAAATAAAAAATAAATAAAAGATTATTACGTAAAAATTCAAGTGATTGCAAAAATGTTTTTTTTCTTTTAAAAGAGAGATAAATAACATTTGATATGTTTTCACCTGCATTGAGAAACATGTGGCAGGTAGGAAAGACGAGAACAATGAACAACACCAACTTGAGGAGCATTTTTGCAGCCTGCTAAGAAAAAAATATTTCGAATTTTTTTCCTCATTGAAACGCTGAAACTAAAATTAGTTGGAAAAAAAGTTAGTTTTATAAAATTAAAATTATAGTGTGCAAGGATTTTGTAAAGAACGAGCCTCGCAATAAATATTTATATTTTTTCTGGAGTGATCATAATAAAATATTCAGCATAGTTGTAAAACAAGTAAAGGAAAAAACTAGTTTTTCAACACAAACGTTCGTTTCAAATACACTTGATTTAGAAATACGAAAAATCGTTAAATTAAGTTTTTTTTAATTGAATCATGTATTGTCATCCAATATAAAGCTATGCTGAAAGTTTCAGCTTCCTAGCTAGTCAAAAAGCTGGTTAAATTTTACTTGCAAGATTTGCGTACAGAGAAAGCCACACACACAAACAGAGATTGTAACCTAAATAAAAGTTTGTAATTAATAGACACGTGCAAGAACGTATTAAATATGTAGATATATGATGCAAGGACGTATATCTATGTGTACATGTAAATAAATCATAGGAACCTAAAATTTTCACTAAACAGTTTGGTTTGACCCCCTCTAACTTCTCCCGGTAGTCCAAGTGATTTTCAAAAAAAAGTATAAATTTGCTGGTACCTAATATACATATAAATAAATCATACAAGGACGCATATGTAGGTGTACATGTAAATAAATCATACAAGGACGTATGTGTACATGTAAATAAATCATACAAGGACGTATGTGTACATGTAAATAAATCATACAAGGACGTATGTGTACTTGTAAATAAATCATGCAAGGACGTATGTGTACATGTAAATAAATCATGCAAGGACGTATGTGTACATGTAAATAAATCATGCAAGGACGTATATGTATACGATGTAGTACAGAGGTGGCCATTGTTTATCTGCGCTTCTAAACAACGTTTGGTTAAGAAAAAAGAAAAACCAACTAACACACACGCAGTTATTTATATAGAAGAAACTTGAACGAACTTAACAAATCAGTCAGATAAGAACAAAAAAACTGAAAAAGTTGTGTAAATCGAAGAAAAATTTGTGCTTAACGCGTACAAAAATAGAAAAAATATATGGTTGTATAAATACGAACATATAAATGTACGTATTTATACAATTTTATTTTTTTTATAATACTTAACGTTTTATCAATATTAAAATGGGAAAATAAATATAAAAACATCTTGGTAGTGTTACACGCTAATGAATGATTATTTTGGTTTGCAAAGCAGAATTCTGGTTTAATTAATTCAGAGAAAGCGGTAACGCGACACCAGAGTATTTTTTTCTCTCTTCAATCGCATATCCGTTTCCTGTTTTGAAAGTAGAAAAGACTTTGTAAGAGTTTCGATGATAATAATAATATTTATATCAAACGTCCCGAGGTTGTTATGGTTACGGTATGAGGAGGTCGCCATGGTAGACAGGTGCGTCGCTCCAAAAACGTGACTCGCAGGTTCAAATATCAAGCGGCAACCAGCAGGAAACGAGATATTTTTGGCGTAGGGGTACCTTTTCTCGGATGCGCTTAAAGGATTTATTGGGGGATGGAAATTCGTACGGAATTGATACGCTAGGAATAACGGGAAAAACAGGTTATCGCAGTACAACGAACACAAAAACGAACTATTTTATTTTGGCGCAGGTGCCGCGAACAAGATTCAAGTTTAACAAGGAAACACGTGCAAGGTAGTTCGTGTTCAATCCAGAGGCGGCAACTGAGGGGAGCTGGGGGCGCCGATCCCAAGATTTTTTCCATCAAATAGAACAAATATCTTTATTAGCTCATTTATTTAGATTAGTTGATAAACGTAGTATTTTTCATACATTTTCAATTATCTACTTAGTTATGTCAAATATCTCTGCTAATATTTTTTAATCTTTCAGATACCCTTTGTTACATTCATAATTTAAACGTTTTTTTGTCTGCGTTCAACCTATATATATATAAATGAATGTTTGTATGTATGTATGTATGTATGTATGTATGTATGTATGTATGTATGTATGTATGTATGTATGTATGTATGTATGTATGTATATATGTATGTTCTTTATGCATTGCTACACCATTCATCCGATCGTAATGAAATTTTCACACAACCTTGAGAGTCAAGAGGAATCAAATATAGAGAAAATAATTTGAAATCCGTCACAGAATGATATATATATACTAGCGGGTTACCCGACGTTGCTCGGGGGTTTTTAGAGTTTTTTAGAGTTTTTCTCTAGCTCCCGTTTAATTCCCCGTTTTCTCTCCCGCTCCCGGTCGCTTTCCCGTTCCCGCTTGCTTTCCCACTCCCGGTCGCATTCCCGCTCCCGGTCACTTTCCCGATTCCGGTCGCTTTCCCGCCCCATCTATCTCTTAATAATTTGTAATAACGCGCATTCGGTCACATTATGCAAGACTGGGAAGCAAGTCATGGAATTCTTAATATTAAGAAGTCCATTAGCAAGTAATGCCTCTTACGCAATTGTAAACATTGCTTCGAAAACTTATGCAATGATCATGTATAGGCACTTTTGGCCCGGAAGATTTTTTGGCTCCCTGAGCCGGGGGATCGGAGAAGGATTCCAAACCTTCTTAACTTTTTCCCCTTCTTAACTTTCCAGGCCAAAAGTTCCTATGTACGACCATCGAAGGTAATTCCGTAATTAAATTCAAATTTTGTTTACGTAACAACGTTTGAAGGCTTCAAGCAACTTTTAGCAAATCTATTTTACGTTTTATGGGCTAAAATAAGTTATGAAAGAGTGGAAAAGAGAAAATGAGCGCGAGCGGGAACGGAAACGGAAACGGGAGCAAGAGAGAAAAATGATAAAAAAAACCTCTGAAAACCCCGAGCAACGCTGGGTAACCCCGCTAGTATTAAATAAAAGTTAATATTTTTGTATACTGTTATTTTAATTAATATGATGTTTTACATGAAAATACAACATACTAGTATATATTGGCATGGTCATTTGAGTTTGAAAATTATCTAGGTTGAATTTAAAAAATCTTTGCGCCCCTCTGAAGATTTTGCTGAATCGCCGCCTCTGGCTCAATCAAAATAATAAATATAAACGAATTAACATTAACACGATTCTTTAAAAAATGCAGTAATTGATTCTTTTTCTAATTATGGCAGATCAAAGATTTTGTCCGAAGAGGAACGGAAACACTATGAAATATCGTCAGTGGAGACAAGGTAGATCGAACACGTGACTGTAATAGATGTTATTATATGTCGATGGGATTGAATAATAATTATTTTATTTAAAAGACAGTTCAAAGCGATGTTTAGGAGATTATTTATCTTGGTGTTACTGCCATAAAAGACCAATGTGGTGATGGTGATGATGATGACAACGATGAAGGTGGGTGGTGGTGATGATGATGATGACGATTGTGCAAGTTGTGGTTATGATGACGATGATGATGATGGTGATGATGGCGACAACAATAATAAAATAACAAAGTGTTGCTGTCAACATTGCATGTTTTTCAAGTGTTTGTCAACAATAATTTTATTCTTTGTTTAGTCATTTAAACAAGCTATAATGATTGATGTTGACACAACGTATGAAGTGTATTTATTTACGTTAAGTAGGTAGGCATGCATTTCCTCGATCACTTCCGGAAACTTCCCGCTTCGAGAATATCAAAAACACAATCTGTGTTGACAAGTTGAGAAGTTTTTTTTCGGAATTTTCCGAATGAAACCGAAACATAATTCGCTTCCATACCACGTGAGACATGAGTGATGATGATGATAATGGCTATGATGATGATGATGATGATGATGATGATGATGATGACTATGATGATGATGATGATGATGATGATGATGATGATGATGATGATGATGATGATGATGATGATGATGATGATGATGATGATGATGATGATGATGATGATGATGATGATGACGATGACGATGACGATGACGATGACGATGACGATGACGATGACGATGACGATGACGATGAGGATGACGATGACGATGACGATGACGATGACGATGACGATGACGATGATGATTGTGGTGATTATGATGATCATGATGATTGTGGTGATGATGATGATGATGATGATGATGATGATGATGATGACGATGACGATGACGATGACGATGACGATGACGATGACGATGACGATGACGATGACGATGAGGATGACGATGACGATGACGATGATGATTGTGGTGATTATGATGATCATGATGATTGTGGTGATGATGATGATGATGATGATGATGATGATGATGATGATGATGATGATGATGATGATGATGATGATGGTGATGGTGATGATTATGATGATGATGACGATGATGGTGACGATGATGATGTAGACGACGACGACAACAACGATGGTGAAGGTGATAGCATTTATGGTGATAGTGATTATGATTATGATGGTAGCAACGCTTATGATAACAGTTAAACTAAAGCGTGGGAGGTGCATCAGCTTTGTAAGAAGTGGTTACGTAAAAAAAAGAGTTAACTTTTGAGGAGAAATAAAATAACTAAAGAGAGCCTAAACAATGAATTGTTGAGTTTCCTGTCAGAAAACCATCCGCCGACTGTTCACTTTGCGGCGCAGAGGGAGAACAAAGAGTTCCACAATTGGAGAGGCAGTGTGCATGCCGAGTGTGGAGTGAAGTGTTGTTTCCCCGGTGTGGCGACCGGGGAAAGATGGTTTCCAGTTTCATTCAACAAATACACCGTCTCCATGGTAACAATACAAACAGCTGTTCTTCAACTTTCGAAGCGCAAAATGAATTATTATTATTATTTATATTTTATTATCTATATTTTATTATTCATATTTTATTATTTATATTTTATTATTGATATTTTATTATTGATATTTTTTCTCTTGATTTTAGTTTTTTTTAAATGTAAATAATATCAAGAAAATAATAATAATAATAATTTTCATTAAATGACTCCACTAAGAGCTTGCATGCTTTTCATACAAAGAATATTCCGCCTATCTTAAAATATATACGCATATAAATACATAAATATATAGAAAAGAGAGGAAGCATTAATTTACAATTCTTCTCTTTTTACAGAAATAAAGCACTTTGTTTGAAGCCGAGAGAGGAGAGAAGGCAGGCAAGAGATAGGGAAAAGGGGTGAAAGAGATAGGGGAAAAGATTGGAAGAAAATAAGTTAAAGAGAAGGGTCGATAGAGAATACCAGGAGAGCCGGCAAAAACCCCCACCGATGAGCTACATGTCTGGCATCTCTTCTTAATAAGAAAAGTAATTGCTCGCCTCCTCAGATTGAGTGTTGTACTATCTCCTCTGACGGGAATGGAAGAAGAAGAAGAGACGTTTGATATATAATTAAAATACTAAGGGGCTGTGAAAGGCAGTTTCGAGTTAACAGGGCTTGTCTTGTTATCTTATCGCAAGAGAGTAAGGGGGAAGCTTGTTGGTTCAAGTGATGCTTGGGCTGCTGCTGGTAGATAAACAGAACAAACAGAAGTAAATAAAACACGGCCAGTTCATTTAGCCTACGGTGGAATTTATTTCTTTAAGTCCGTTGTTTGTTTTTAAGGTGTATGTTGTGACATTTTGAACATTTTGAGAGAGATAGAGAGAGAGCGAGAAAGAGAGAGAGAAAGAAAGAAAGAGAAAGAGAGGATAGAGAAAGAGGGAGAAAATGAAAGAAGAAGAATCCAATTTTATATTATTTATAATAAAATAAAATAAATTAACAAAATAAACTAAATCAACTAACTTAATTAAATTAATAAATTCTTCAAACCAGGTCAGTGCTAGTTTTTAGTGTTGATGACATCATCATCATCCTAATAGTTATCATAGTCATCATCATCATCCTAATAGTTATCATAGTCATCATCATCATCATCCTAATAGTTATCATAGTCATCATCATCATCATCATCATCATCATCAATATTATCATCATCCTGCAATTAGTATCCAACGAAGCATGAAATTTAATGAACGATGCTTAGTAGGAGAAGAGAGGAAGTGAGAAGATGTCAGAGTATTTAATCATACTCCGTGTGTACGTGCGTGGGTGGATGTATGTGTGCTGGTGTGCTTACGTGTACGTGTGTGTGTATGTGTATGTAGGTTTGAGTGCGTAGGTGTATGTGTGTCTGAGTATGTGCTTGTATACGCTTATGAGCCGCTTGATCACATTCAATAAATAAGTAATCTATCAAAAACATGACGAAGAACTTTAATTAAGTTTGACATGTCATTTATAAACGATCATTTTATATCTCTCGCATCCCCCATTGGAGTCTGGCACGGGCCGACTTTTCACGGCCCCGGGTCCGTTTCATGAACACAAAATTCCACGCCCGGTTCATTTAAATAACCCTAAAATTAAGTCCCGGCCAGTCCTGGACTCTAATCCACGTTGTTGTATTTTTTGTACACACATTCTCGCCAACTCCGTATATATATCAAAGTTATGTCATCGTTAGCACCCATAATAAGGTATTCCTCGTCGTTAGCACCCATAATAAGGTATTCCTCATCGTTAGCACCCATAATAAGGTATTCCTCATCGTTAGCACCCATAATAAGGTATTCCTCATCGTTAGCACCCATAATAAGGTATTCCTCATCGTTAGCACCCATAATAAGGTATTCCTCATCGTTAGCACCCATAATAAGGTACTCCTCATCGTTAGCACCCATAATAAGGTACTCCTCATCGTTAGCACCCATAATAAGGTATTCCTCATCGTTAGCACCCATAATAAGGTATTCCTCATCGTTAGCACCCATAATAAGGTACTCCTCATCGTTAGCACCCATAATAAGGTATTCCTCATCGTTAGCACCCATAATAAGGTATTCCTCATCGTTAGCACCCATAATAAGGTATTCCTCATCGT